>NEWO01000117.1:886825-919341 GCA_003013225.1 Phalaenopsis aphrodite
TTTTTTTGGTATTTGATTAGTTTCATCTTAAATTTATGTCTAAACCCTACTAAAATTATGCTATTAAGCACTCTCCCAATACCCAAAAACTTTTTTGTTCGGACTTCTGACATGGCTCTACGTGCGGCGCAGTGTATTCCTGATTTATTTCCAGGTTATTTCTGGCTTATTTTCAATAATCCAGAAATAATCCAGAAATAACCCGCAGTCATTACTTTTGGGTTATTTCGGGATTATTGAAAATAACCTAGAAAAAAAACCTGAAAATAACTCAGGAATAACCTACACCACACGTAGAGGTACGTCAGATGTCCAGACAGAAAATACATTCACAAACATTTCTTTCTAAAAATCTTTCTTTCCGCAGTCGTTGATTTCTGCGTTTATTTGCGGCCAAACTGATAGTGGCGTGCTATCAGCAAATATTTGAAGAGCATGTGTCGATTTGATTCGACTTTCCGTTACCATAGAATTATAACGTTAATTTATTTTTATCTATCCAATCAACTCCAGCTAAAATCCAAACAGCTTTCGGCCAACAAAATTATTGTTCACCCATACATTCAACAAACAATGAACCTATCTAATCAACCAAAAGGTGATTTTACCCTAATGATTTCATAATATTTGTGTTTTATATGAGCACGATGACAAGCCTTTGTCCCACTAAGTGGAGTCACTAAGTGGAGTCGGGTGCATGAATCCTTTTTTCTCTATTGATTTCTATTGAGCGTCATATTATCATTTAATTCTAATAGATTGGGATATGTTTTTGACATAATATGCTCGAGTCTTTTTAGGTCTACCTCTGACTTTCTTCACATAAGTCAAATCTGAAACATCTACTCTCCTGATCAGATCATGAGATAGTCGATGTTTAATGTGACCAAACCATCTGAGATGAGGCTCTCTAATCTTGTCTGCTACTGGAGCTACACCATCTTTATCACAGACTTATTCATTTTGAATTTTGTCTCTGAGTGTCAGGCCACTCGTTCACCTAACTATTCTTATCTACCTCTGACTTTCTATGTTTTATATGAATAATGTTGGAATTTAACATCATTTTGGCTCATGATTACTTGAGGTTTGTTTATCCAAATTAAAGTTTGAAAATGAGTTTATAATTTGGAAATGTCTTTTGACGTGTCTAGATAATATATTCAAGACTCATTTTTATAAAAAAAATCCTAAATAGTAATTAATGAACTCTATAATAGAAGAAAAAATAGAATTCTATGGAACTAACTATGACCATCAAATTAGAATTTATTTTCATAATTATAAAGGAGATGTCAATAATATAAATAATGACGATGTGTTGAGTATATATTTTAGCAAAACAAGAAATAAAATAAGTAAAGCCTTCCATCAAAATGGAGTAACTATTTGTCTCCTCAGCTTTACCTAATCTTAAAAAGCTTTCTCATTCCAACAAAATGGAGATCAAGCCTAAATGTTCCTTACAAGGGAGGTGCCAAACAACAATATGATTTTATTTGGAGTTTTGATGTTCAGGACAAGCTACTAAAATTATTAGCATCAAAATGAAGACACTTATTAAATTGCATGATTCTTAAAAGGTTGTGGAAAAAGGCTACCATGAGCCAAGCGACGAGTCAATTATATCTTCATTGTAAAAAGATATATTAATAGACTTAATTAAGAAATAAGATATATAAGAAATACACTCTTCCTCATTAATTAAGTATTAGATGATTATAGTTTTGAAAAAAATTGATCTCAAGTACTATTTCGACTAAGAAAACACGAGAGAAGCTCCAACTTTTGTATAAAAGAGAAAAGAAAGTTAAATGATAAAAAATTTACGACCTCAAATGTCAACAAGCCAATTTGATACTTTACATGTAAAAAATGGTTAGGTTTTCACTACTTTCATTAAGTCATTATCATTTCCAGTCAACTAAATAGAAATGACGAGAAGCTAGAAAATATGACCATCTTTGAAATGAATCTTTGATCATTAGATTCAAGATTGATAGTATCTTTATCATTATTGTAGAAACTAAAGATCTATTGCCATGATAATAGTGACACTCTAAGTTTCATCACAATCTAGTGATACAATAAAATATTATTAAATAGCTACTAAAGTTAGTTCTCAAATTGATTAAGAAATGCAAAAACTTAATCAATAATAGGAGCCAACAAGCAAGATGTAGCAAGAAAATAATGGATTCATATTATGGAGTGAGGATGGGATTGTAACAACAACTACTACTATAGCAAATAGTAAGATCAATGAGAATATGGCATTAAAACTAGAGTTATGATAATTATACAATTAAATGTTATAAGTAAAATAAATTTGGCCATTATTTCAAGGAAATTCATAGCGTCCAAGCGTAAAATATATGAAAGAGTCAACTATACGAAAGAATAAAGTGAAAATAATGATAGTCTCTCTTTAGGATGCATAAAGAATAAAAGGAGAACCAATGGAATGTATGCAAAAAGAAGTAAGATATCTATTTTGTTGAGGATACATTCTACCTGAGAGATAGAATGAGCAAATCACATACAAATTAAAAATTTCACATTTATGATTGAATATCACCTTAAAATGTAGAAATAGTACTTTACAAAAAAACCAATCAAGAAATGATTATTTTATTACTATGTGTAACTGTGTAGCTAGGTTATCTTAAAAATTTAGGATATAGTTTATATTATTTGGGATTTTGTATCTTAAAAGAGGCATACCTCTAAATTTAATTATATCCTAAGAGGAGCAACCTCTTAGGGCAACTCTTGATTAAAATAGAGGCTTGTGTTTTAATGAATTTCAAAGATTTCATGTCAAAATTATAAATTTAAAGTTTTAAATGGGATTAGAAGTAGAGAGTATCTGATATTGAGAGGCCAATTAATACTTCGGTCTATCATATAATTAGGCCATACAATTTGGAAGTTGAAATTGAGATTTTTTATCTAAGTTTGTCATTTTAATTTATAAGATTCATGGTATACATTCTAACATAAAGAGTTGTGAAAAAGACTAAGAAAGAACACATCCAATGGAAAACCAATAGAACCATCTCAAAACATAAACTTAGGTGAACCCTGCTGATAACAATAAGAGGCTTAAACCTAGTATAAGAGAGAGAATGAGACTTAATAACTTCTCTCTCTCTGATTTGTAATCTTACTCGACCCTTCTAGACTTATAACAGCACATGAAGATGGAAACCAACTAATAAAGCCCATATTTAAAATTTATGAGTTATTCACATACACATTAGGAGTGGTAGCTTTTCATTTTCTTAGAATTGATGTAGTAGGACTTGCAACTTAACCCTAAAGAGTGGACAACCCGGTACAAATGCATTTAACTAATGTAAATTTTACATTTTAAACTTTTAGCACGTTTGACTCAACTAATATTTTAATTTTAATGATTCAAAGTTATGTTAGGATGTTAAAATACCTATATATGCATCATGAAAGTTGATTTAAGGACATGTATGAAAGATAGACTTCCCCAAAAGAGTAGTGATCCTCATAGGTAAGATTCCTCCTTTTCTTGTAATAAGAGAAAGGCCTAAAAAAGGAGAGAAACCAAAATGAATGCATATGATTTGGTTACTTTTATTGATTTATAACTAATTTTTTAGTTAATTTTTTAACTTATAAGTTATAATTATATTTTTACTCTAATATTGAGTTCTAATTTAAAACAGTAATTAAAGTTTTAGGTTGGGTAGATAATTTAGTTTTCCTAAGAGTCTAACAATAAAATTTAAGCTAATCATTGGAAAACAATCACAAAATATAAACCTATGAAAAACTTGTAGTTCTAGAGCATAATTAAGTAAATAAGCACAAAGCAAGAAGTTATAGTAAGAGGGAAAAAAAATCGAAATAAGATGGTGTGGCCTGGTATCCTATACAGTTTGAAAGATATAAAAAAGGACAACTAAGCACCAACCCATATATAGCTCAGAGTAATCCTAAAACTAAGGATGATCCATATGTTCTTCTCATCCTCTATCGCTCGATGGGTTTCTTTCATGGTTTGGGTCCTCCATACATTCTAAGTCATCACCAATCAGTCTTCCTCGCACATACTACCCTTATGAGCCTTAACCTAGTCCAATGAATTATATTTTAAGGTAAAAGTCCCATCTAAAAATCTTAAAAGTGAAGGGATTAGCAGAAAAAAAAGCTAATAAACATCTATAATAGGTATATGGCACTCACATGTGAACTTACCACCCTCAAAGACCAAGCCCCCTATCCTACTAAGTCGTGCTTATTTATGGGTCATAAGCATAGCTTGCAGCTACAAAAAAACTATTAGTTTAAATTTTTACTTGTTGTTTCATGCACCCTTTTATATTTTCTTACCAGAACCTCTTGAAAAAAAAAACACACGTTAGTCCAAAAAGTATCACCTTACTTCTAGTATATGCAAAACAACTGTCTTAGTGTTAATATACAATAACAAAACCATCACAATCATCATAAACCAAAACAATGATAATCATAGCATAACAAACACAACTACTATTGGCCTAACTAAAATCTAGGTTTATGGACTATGAAACTACTTAAAACTTGAGGCTAGTGAGATGAGTCGTGATTAGTCTTTAAATTTATGTCATGGTTCATGTGTTATAAGTTTAATTTTTTATCATTGGATGATTTATGTTTAGGTAATTTAAGTTTTGTGGATTTTGGGATTTAAATTTGATTTAGGTTCTACTACAAAAGTTAAGCATATTTGTGTCGGCTAGATCAGACACAAATTTAACGATATTTAAGGGTTATTGTTGTATTTGCATCCGATTTACGTCAGATTTTTATGTCGTTAATTCGTTGGTTAGTAATGTCATTTGTGTCTAATTTACGTGAAAATTTTCCGACATAAATAATTTTGTGTTTGTTGTTGCATCATATCAACAACAGATTTGTTTATATGAAACCTGGATCAAAATTTAGGTCTGTAAATATCAAACGATGAATTATAAAGTCGGATTACCGTCTCATATAAGTCAGAAAATACCATAGAAAATGAAATAATATTGTTGATGTAGCATCAAATTTTGCGTCCAAAAACAAACGCAAATATGATACAATCCTGTAACGAAAAAAAACATCAATTATATTTCCACAACCTGCACAAAAGCACAGTTCACATCACATAACACATTAAATATAGTCATATCACAGATCAAATCTTTAAATAAGATAATTCATAAAAGGAAGATACTGTCATAAATCATCTCAAATAAGAATTATAAAGTTAATTTAAAAAATTTTAGAATAAATTTTCAACATAATGCATAGAAAAAAAAAGATACTCATCATCTCCATCCTCCTCCTCCTCCTCCTCCTCCTCCTCCTACACGGATGTCATCGGCTGCTTACCCCAGCTATCTTCTAAGGTCTCTGTATTGCTCGCTATAGAGTCCTAGACTTTATGCTGGTCTTCTAGTATCTGCTCGTGTAACTGGTAGATTTCTTCGTTCATTGTAGTCGCTTGCCTCACAAGAGCCTCCTCGTCTGGCTGTGAGGAGATCAAAATTAGGTTATTTGGGCACAAATAGTCTTTTACCTAATTGTTTTTGCATAAAAAAATTAATTTAATTAAGAATGTCAAATTGAGATTATCTAGGTGTTTTAAGGATATTCATTTTGCTAGTTAGGTAGTCTAATTGGAACTCAAGCACATTCCTTAGCTTGGAAATGTTTTCCTAGTAAGTGTAATGGTTGTGCAGTGCTTGGAAGGATTCTCAATTAGCTCAAGTCATACCATATTTCACCAGTTTTGGGCTGGTTCTATTCTTGGTTATTTAATTTGTGATTTAATTCATAACTTGCTTGTGGTTGGGTTCAATTCAAGCTTAATTTTGGCTAAACTAGGTTCAAGTGGTGATGATAATGCTTGGGAGTGTAGGTAGGAATTTTAGGAAGTTTTTGATTTGGTTGGATTGATATTTACTTTGATTTCAAATGAGCTTGGTTTAATAATGCTAGTTTAGGTTAATAATGGATCATGTGACCCATTAAACCAATCTTAATTCAATTATTTTCAATTTTTATTCATTTTTATTGATTTTGATTTTAAAATCCTTTATTTATATTTTTCTAAATTTGACTTACATTAATTTCAAATTAGGTGATCTTTAACTAATCGATCACTTATATAGGTCATGTTAAGCTAAGTTTACCTTTTTAATCAAATTAAGATTTCATGCTTTTGTTCAATTTAATTTATTTTCCAATTGATTCTTTGCTTCATTTAAATATTTAATTAACTTTAATTAAGTTAAGAAGAAACAAAGGAATCATATAAATATATTTTAGGGCTTAAGATAAATTTGTTTCATGGGGTTTAAAGGGTCCTACCTAAGGGTGGCATGAGAGTACAATAAGCATAAGAAGAAGCTAGGTTGCTTGGTTCTAAATAATCCAATTTTGGTTCATTTAACTTTAATTAATTGATTTAAAGAATATCAAAGTTGATCTTGAACCAAAGAGAAATTATTTCATTTGGTTTTAGTTTGGCTTCAGCCATAGTCTAGTCTTCCAAATAAATCTTCTAAAAGAGTTTCTAAGACTAGATCCTAAGGTCTAGATGGGAAGAAGTGTCTTCTTCAATAAAAATGGGGTAAAAAAAAAAATTAGTTCATTCTCTCATTACTCTAACTTTAAATTTGTGTAGATTTTTTTGAAATTGTCCAACTTCTTATGGTCTTTATTCAACATGTTTGTAAACTATAGGTTTAAGAGATTAATTTTTTTGGTATAAGTGTTTATATGTGTAATTTGTTGCTTTTATAAGTTAAAAGTTTCTATGTTATCTTGGGTTTTGTAATCTTCATTTAATAGTGATTTGGTGAGTCACTTCTTAAAACTTTGTGTTATCTGTAAGTCTTCGAAGAGCAATAGAGAAAGAAAATAGGTAAATAAAGAAGTCTTTGAGCAGGTAAGCTATCATACTTGAAGATTTGCAATCTTTTGAGAAATAATAATCTGTAAGAAATAGTTGAATTGATTTTGATAGAAGTATTCCTAATAAATCCAAGATTTTACATTTCTTATGTCATCAAAAGAGACTAAGAAACAATACTATTATTAATTGAAAAAAAAATAAACGTATGTTAATTAAATTCATCTGTAATTTCACTTTAGGTAAACTGTAGATCAAGAGTATTATCTCTCATTAGAAAATCTTCAAAATAAATTGTGAAGTATAAATCCTTACTTAAAAGCCTTCTTAAAAACTCTTTTTATTTATTTTTTTCTTTTTTTTTGTGCAAATTTTTAAATAAAACTAAGATTTAAGGAATTAGTAGTTAGCTTAGCAAAATGTCCAACTCAATACTCGTTTTTATTGCAAAGTCGTAGTCACTCAGCTAGCAAGTCTACATAAAATAGGATGGTGAGGCCCATTTTATTCAAACCAATTTGATAAGTCCATCTTGATCACCTCATTGCCTTTCATTTTTGTGAATCTATCCTTGGGGTATACAACTACATAGAGATTGCAAAAAACACCAACTAGAAGTTTACTAATTAGCTAGAATCATGTACCACATGAACAATACAATTAACTTGCTCTATTCATCATCTTCCAATTTCATGCTAGTAGAATATATTGATAGTGATCCATTCAGAGGCATAGATGATTTAAGGAGCATCCTAAATTTGTCTTCTACATAAGGGACACTACTTTTACTTTGATGCTAAAGAAAAAGATAACTACCACCCTTTCTACTTGTGAAGTACATGATCACACGCTCGTGTGTTTGCCATAAAACTTTTTAACAAAGCTAGGTTGATTATAATAAAAAGCAACTAATATTTGGATTGCTATTAAGTTTTCAATGGTGCCAGCTAAGAATCCATTTTTCATTGTAGAAGTAAAAGATTAATACACGCTATTATCATATCTAAGAATCTATGGCGAGGAAAGGTAGCGATAGTGAGCACGCGAAGTCTCAAGACCAAAAATATATATTGACACAACACTCAACCATGAAGATTCTTTATGTGTGAAGATCATTTGGAGTTGAAAAATCAAGCATAAGAGGGGTGTTTGACTTAAACATGAAATTCTTCATAGTTGTCTATCGTAGAGTTTAAAAATGAGCACGTTATCTATAAAAACCTTTCGAGGATTCTAGAGATACATATCCATTGTATTTGAAAAACATTAGAAGAGCAATAAATGACTTCATAATGGAAGGTAAAAGAGAAGTCTAGAGAACTACTTATGTATGAGTGATAAAAGGAAATAAGTTGATACTAATGTTAGTCTTTTTCTTACTTTTTAATGTACCTCTCTTAGTATAAGAAAAAAAGTTGGTGCATGTAATGTTTATTGAATATTTACTGAGGAAACATTAACAAGGTTTATGTACGAATTTCCCGCACATTTTAAAATGAAATGATTTCCAAATTTGATAAAATATCTAAGAAAAAAAATTGCTTCGTAAAAACAATCTAATGCTTGACAATAACTTAACTAAGAGATGGTAGTTGGTATTCAAGTAGTGCCAGCAGGAGAGGTGTAACGACTCGAGTCGAACTAGAGCAATGCACCCTTTACTTGAGCTTGAAGTTGATTAAATTTATCGAGTTCAAGTTTAAGCTTGAGCTCGAGTTTCAGTTTATGAGTTCTAGCCAGCTCGTGAGCCAACTTGTTTAATATAAAAGAGAAAAAAATAATATTAATCTAAGATAGCAGTATAACAAAATGAGGAATACAATCAACAATTAGAAGAGAATTAACTAGAAATGACATAATATAAAATATAAAACATTATTTTAATAAATTTTTCGTTATTTTTAAAGATAAAATCTTTAAATTTTATGTATTTTGAGTATATTATATATTATTATTATTATTTTTTGAACGAGCCAACTAACGAGCTAACAAATTAAGTCGAGACTAGCTTGAACTTGACTTGTTAGCTCTGCATCCAGCTCAATTTACGAGTAATTAATCGAGTCGAGCCCGAGCCTGACATGACACATTTTCCCCCCTGCCAACGTTGACTGCTCTACAGCATTTTAGTTGACCTTGAATGTGGAGGGCCCTTTCAGTAAATTATTGACAGCTTTATAATTCATCCGGAAATGTGAGTTAGATTGATGGTAACCTGATTTTTCTTTTTGGTAATGGGATAGTCAAGCAAGTTTGCCCCACAAAACTCCTTTTATAGAGTAGGAGAGAAGATCCAAGTAGCAAAGTATCAATATATAAACTTTACCTTTTATGATGTGGTAAGAGTTTTGATCATTTAAATAATAATATTATCATTATTTTATTTTATAACATATCATAATGTATATATATATATATATATATACTTTTTGTGAGTTATAACTTTTTGCTATATACATACATACATATATGTATGTATATAACTTTTTGGGAGTTATATACATACATACATATAACCATCAATCTAAAATATATATGTATGTATGTATGTATGTATGTATATTTTTGGATGAAACAACTTTAATTTCTATATTTTGCTATCATGATATAAAATGCACAATAGATTGTACGAAGAACATCCTGTGTTTAGGCATATTCAAATATATATATATAAGCATGTCTTAATATCCAATATAAATAATAATCATAGTTACAAGATAAAAAAGATGAACTACTTTTAGTTGGTCTCCTTGTCCTGATCATCCTCCTCCTTCTCTTGCTCCACTACAGATTGCTTTGCTCATTGATGTGTGTCATGTTACATCTACTTTATCTTTATCTCCATCTCAGATAATTGATCATCCATCTTAATGGTAACTTGAGCTTCCATGTTCTAAGCAGAGGCCGTGACACATCAGTTGACTAGTTCATCAATATAAGTAGATCACTCATCAAAGATCGAGTATCTTGCATTGTACACGAGACATTAAGATCTCTGGCTACAATTTTTTTCTGTAAATGTTTAGACTTACCACTGGAAATACCCACTTCTTTTGAATTGTTGCTCTAAAAAATCTCATGATGTTGTTGCTAATCTTACAAAAAAAATTATATGTCATCAGTTGTGAAGTAAAAAAATATAAAATAAATAAAAAGATATGAAAATGTATTCAATTTACATAAGCTCTCTTAAACCTAGCATCAATCTATTGTTGGTTCACTTAATGCTGATGTGTTAATTCTATAGCTCAGCAATGATGTTTCTCATCTAAGTACTTACTTTTTTAACATACAAAAAGTTTAATCAATAATAATTACATATTTAATTCTAAAGCATTAAATAAATAATATCATTTTTCTCGTACACCTGGTGTGCAGAACTGAGCCACCAATGTGCAGAGAGTTAATCATGCCCTTGTAGTCTGATGCTCAGTTCGGTTTGCCTTCCTATCTCTTCCAAACATAATTAGGGGAGACTTAGGCTCGACACAACTAAGCTCAAACTTCTTCCCCAACCTAAAGGGGCCTTATCCTGACTTGCACATGTCTGCAAACAAATGACACGAGCGGGTATCCCCTCTAATCTCAAATTTGCACTTAATCTGTTGATTTTGCTATTGATCAACATTTCAAAGCCATAGGAAAATCCTAGAACTAGAGGCAAAAATATAATTTCAAGCAAGTGTTGACTCAATTACAAATAATATATAAGGATATCAATATAAAAGATGAATTTTAAGTGATTTTAAGCCATTTTAGAGTATTTTAAGTTACATTTTTAAACTATTTTTTGTCCAAAAAATGTCAAATTTCTTACAATGTATAATTGTAAAAATAAAATAATAATGTAAATTAATACCACAAGTAAAGATTCAAATTAATGTTCAAAGAGGGGTTGTATCATAAATATTCACTTAAAATTTCAATTATATAACAAGTTCTATAAGACATAGGATAATCTAAGATTTTTTTTTGTTTTGACATTTAAAATTAAGTCTAATATGTCACAAAAATTTAATATGATAAAAAAATGAATTTTAATGCAGTATTTAGCTCTAAAAGCTAACAAATATTTGACCAAGAACTTTAATAAATTGTTATGATATCATCTAAACTTTGAATCCACAAAAATTACAATCAATATAGTGTGATTTATTATGATGAACCCAATAATAATACAGTAAGAAAAAGTCTTTATCCAACTTAGTGGAGTTGGCTACATGAATCCTTTTCCTCCATTAAGTCATATTGAGTGTCATATTTTCATTTAATTCTAATAAATTAAGATCATTTTTATACAACATGACTAAGTCTTTTTATGTCTACCTCTACCTTTCTTAACAAGATTCAAACTAAGTCATCAAATGGTCAACATCTAATGCAATCAAACCATCTATTATGACTCACTCTAATTTTATTAGCCACTGGAGCTACACAAACTCTTTCCTAAATATATTCTTTTCGCATTTTATCTCTAAGTGTAAGGCCAATGAACCCCCTACACACTTCTCAACAACACTTAATTTTATGCTTCTCTTTTACTGACCAATATTTTAAGCTATAAAGCATTATAGATGTCACCGCCATCTTATAAAATTTTCCTTTAAACCTAAGTGGCAGTTTTCTATCACACAATAGACTCAATGCTTTCATTCACCTCAACCATCCAACTTAAAATGTACTAATAACATCCCCATGTACATCACTATCACTTTGAATAATAGTCTCAAGATATCTAAAACGTTCACTTCTTTTAATGAACCCAATAATACTAGAAAAGTCAAAATTCAAGTTCAACTGAGCCTAAATCAAACACTAAATAACAAAATTAGGAACATTTGGAAGATGAACTTTCTTTAAATTTTGCATGCATAAATCAAGGAGCTTAATATCATGTAATTATTAGTTTATTAAGTACTAAGATTCACAAACAAAATATCTTTTTTAAGCCTAAGTTGCAATCCCCACAACAACAAAATGATGAGCGGTCGTGTCATCGACATCCCCTTGATTTGACACTTCGCATACCAATTTCCTCACATTTGACATCAATCATTTCACAAGATTTTCTTAGAGAATGTACTCCAATATTAGAACTTAATTTATTTGACACTTAGCTTTTGAAATATTTTATCAATCAATTCATAGAACTAATTTACTATTATACAAACCAACCACCCCTTTTCATTTTTTTTTTTTTTGAAATTTTTACTCAAATATCAAAATTCATGAAGAGAACTGAGCCCTTACTTCTCAATTTTATCAAAATTCTCAATAATTTGACTGTGACGTGTAAATACACCAGTTCGATAGTTTCTTAATTTATAAATATCAAAATTTCAGGGGATCTGTATGTAATTATCCCTAAATAGTAATGACTAATTTTTTTATACATTTGGCTATTTAAGACTTATCAGTTTTGCTTAATTTTCTTTTTTATTTGCAACATTTACATAAATATCATATGATTCCTGTGTATTTACATATAGCGAATATTTAAATTGAAATATTTACTTATATAAAACTTTATTATTTCAATCCGATCAAATTATACATATGAAAATGCATATTTCACTTAAAAAATTTATTGTAGTGATATTTTTTTTCGTAGGATTTGAAATCTTAGAAATTATACGTAATAATCATATCAGAGGTTGATCCCGCAACCACGTTTATTAACGAAACAATATGACATTTTAGTATTCGCAGTAACACGATAAACAAACGCGAGACATACGTTTTGATAACACAAACACAACAATTAAGCTGCCCCAAACAGACCCTTAATTCATTATTCGTAACAGTACATGGATGTATAGAAGTAAAAGAAAGTCTCTAAAAAGGCCACGTGGATATTAGAAGTGCAAATACATAAAAGTCATTTTTATTACAAAAATATTTTATTGCATTGTGTTCCTTTTTACTTCTTCTCTCACATATTTACTTATTGTTGAATATTCATTGAATAGGACCATATTTTTGTAGGCTTCTATAAGTTAAATTTATAAAGATAATATAATGATTGACACTTATCTTAGGGGCCCCCTTTGGTTGGGAGTATTTTCAATATACTATAATTTCTCTGTATGGATTTTAGAAAATTATGTATTTGAAGTGAAGAATTATAAATACAATGTAAAGTATGATTTAATTTGAAGTTCATACGATCGATTTAATTGAATTTGACTTACACAGTAAAATGCTATCAGCAAGCTGCCACCTGCCGACCACCAACCACCGTCTGCCATTGTTGCCCACGCCAATATCTTCACTGCTCGTTGCCTGTCATTCCCAACTACCAATTCGCCTCCCCTTCCACTTGTCTATCTTCGTCGGTCAGCAGGCGGCTGGTGGCCTCCCTTTGCCACCATCGCTGCGACTACCGCCGCCGCCACCATCCTTACCCACCACCATTGCCGCTAGCATTCGCAGTCGCTGGTCGTCCGCCTCCTCCATCCTCCACCGCCAACCTCTGCCGTAGCCAGATAAAATTATTTTTTAAATATATTTTTGTCAATCTACTTCAAACCAACAAAAAATAATAAACTTCTACGTTTTAGCGCTCGATAAATTTTTGACATGACTACCTAAATAGTAATAGTAGAAAAATAAATTACTAGAGCAATATAAAATGGAAAACCTTGTGATATCATGGTTTTTGTATCTATTTTGTAGATAAATATATAATGTTTAAAAGCAATCAAAATATATATTATATTATCTCTAAATAATTCAAAATATATATTATATTATCTCGGATTTTAATGCATTTTGGAACTGAAAGCTATTTAAATCACATTAAAAACTACACAAACTCCAACAATTTTTCAATTAAACTTAAAATTTGTGCATTTAAAATTTTTAAGATATTAATTGAATAATGAAATAATAAATTTTTAAATCTAACTTGTTTGTAATTAAATTCAGTGTCACTTTGTGAGATGAATTCAAGGAGTCTAAGATTGCATAGTTTAGACATCATTAAGTAAGACAGTCAAAACGGTTTGTTGTTCACGAATAACTGTTGTTCGGCTCATTAACAAGCTCGTGTTCGGCTCATTCACTAAGTTAACGAGCTGAACACGAACAAAGATTTGTTCATCGTGTTGGACTCATTTTAGCTTGAAATACTACTCATCAATTATACAGACACATATGATGAGTGATGTTTTTAAAAAAATTAATTAACTACAAAGATATAAAGATTTATAATCAATTAAAAGTATTAAATAAGAAAATATAATAAAAATTATTATAATAGATTCGCATGGTGTTTTAATATAAACACTAATTTTTAAATCTTGTCTCAATCTTTAACATTTTATGGCTACGTGATTAGGGTTGTCAAAATGACTTTTTGTTTGTGAACGGCTTATGTTCGGCTAGCAAAACAAACGAGCCGAACACGAACACATTATTCGAGCTCGAAATATAAACGAGTCGAACACGAGTTGAGCTTGCTTGTGTTCGACTTGTTTACATCCTTAATCGAGACTTTTTGGTTGGCAGAGTGTAAGACCCTAGAGTCATCGGTTCGATCACGACTATATGTGAGATGAAATTTTTAGACACATGAGGCTGGTTGAGAGGATCTTCTAATAGCACATGATCAATATTTATAAATAATAAGAGAGAGAGAGAGAGAGAGAGAGAGAGAGAGAGATGGTTCCCACACCATCATGACTTGAGAGAAAGACAATGCTCTTTTAACCTCATTACACCTGTTGTCTCTCCCAATAGGGCCACCACCCAATGGAGACTGTAGGGTTTCTCTCCGCTCGAAAGAAGCAATGGAAAGCTTTGGTAAATCCCCTCGTTGACCCTAATCTCTTCCCTTGTTTGTGCCCCCTGAAAACCCACTACCGCCAGTTCCTCGATTCCCATCCTCCATGAAATAGCCTTAGCCTCAATCCCACCGCCTCAATCTGTCACTTCCACTTCTTTCCATCTCTTTAATGATTGCTTCTTATAGGATTCCAACGCCATTCTTCCCTCCATTGTCGGCACAACTCTTTTTTTATTTTAGCTGTGTGTGTTTAAGGAGAGAAAGCGCATCTTTGTTTACAAGTTTCCATTAAAAGATCGATCTTGATGCCACCTTTTACCTCTTTTTTATTCGGAATTTCGCTTCTTGGGATGTCTACAATGTATTAATGTCACAATCAGAGAATATCCGTTCTTTCCATTTGATGATCCTCTTGTTGCGTATGAAATGGCGATCTTATTACTTTGGCTTGTGTTCTATATTTGCTTTTGGTTGCTCCCTTCCCTTTTACTTGGATTGTGGAATTGAACTCATTCTCTGAAGTGTGTAGGATTTTTCACTACAAGCAATTCAGCCCTTATAACATTGATTATAGCTTTCCATCTAGTGGAAATGCTACCCAAGTGGTGGAATTTTCCTCTTCTGATGATTTTTCCTAGCATTTTCATATTTGGCATTGTCAATGGCGAGCAGGAGGAGCAGCTGCTCCTGCAATTTAAGGGAGGTTTAGTTGATTTCAGTGGTGCTCTTCAGAACTGGAACTCCTCGGAGTCCAGTACCTGTCAATGGAATGGCATCGGTTGTGTGGACTTTCAGGTAGCCTCTATTAATCTTCATGGGTTCAATCTCTCTGGTAGCTTATCTGCTAGCATATGTGGGCTTCATTTCCTAACCATATTTAATGTCTCAAAGAACATTATTTCTGGTTCTATTCCTAAAGAGTTGGTGAATTGTAAGCATTTGGAAATTCTTGACCTTAGTACCAACAAGCTTCATGGCGAGATCCCCTCAGAACTCTTCTCTTTATCATCACTGAGGAAGCTTTTCCTCAGTGAGAATTTTCTCTATGGTCAAATACCTGCAGTGATTGGAAATTTGACTTCTCTTGAAGAGCTTGTCATTTACAGCAACAACCTCTCTGGAACTCTTCCTTCTTCTGTTGGAATGTTGAAGAGTCTTAAAATAATACGTGCAGGTTTGAATTTTCTTTCAGGTCAAGTTCCTGTTGAACTTAGTGAATGTGCTAGCTTAGAGATTCTTGGGCTTGCACAGAATAGGCTAGAAGGATTTCTTCCACCAGAATTTGGGAGGCTGAGGAATTTAACAACTTTGATCCTCTGGGAAAATCTATTATCTGGTGAGATTCCAGCAGAGTTTGGTAACTTTAGTAGGTTGGAGATGCTTGCTTTGAATGACAATGCTTTCACTGGGAGGATACCAGGGGAGCTTGGGAAGCTATCAAAGCTGAAAAAGCTATACCTTTATAGAAACCAATTTGGTTCGATGATCCCCAGTGAGCTAGGAGGTTGTGTGAATGCACTTGAGATTGATCTTTCTGAGAATAAGTTAACAGGAGTCATTCCCATTGAGCTTGGTCAGATCCAGTCTCTTCGTTTGCTTCATCTTTTTGAGAACAACCTGCAGGGAAGCATTCCCAGGGAGCTTTGTCTATTGAGTAGGTTGAGGAGGATAGATCTTTCAATTAATAGTTTGACTGGTGCAATCCCTCCTGAATGTCAGAACCTTACCTCCTTAGAATATTTGGAGCTTTTTAACAACCATCTAGATGGTATTATTCCTCCTTTGTTAGGGAGCACCAGTAACCTCACTGTCCTTGATCTTTCAGACAATAATCTTACTGGTTCAATCCCTGCACACCTCTGCAAGTTTGGGAAACTGATGTATTTGAGCCTTGGAGCAAATAGATTGTTTGGAAATATCCCTCTTGGTGTGAAAAAATGCAGTACTCTTGTGCAGTTACTGTTGGGAAGCAACCAACTCAGTGGAAGTCTGCCTGTAGAATTTTCTGAGCTCCTTAATTTGTCTGCCCTTGAAATGAATCAGAACAGATTTTCTGGCCCAATTTCTCCTGAATTAGGGAAGATAAGGAACCTGGAGAGATTGTTTCTTTCTGCTAATTATTTCATAGGTCAGATCCCTCCTGAAATAGGTGACCTTACTGAACTTGTGAGTCTTAATGTTTCCTCAAACCAGTTTTCAGGATTAATCCCTCATGAGTTGGCAAAATGCAGAAAGCTGCAAAGGCTTGATCTTAGCAGAAATCAATTCTCTGGTTTTGTTCCAGAGGCTTTTGGTACTCTTGTGAATCTGGAACAATTGAAGCTCTCAGATAACCATCTTAATGGAACCATTCCAAACAGTTTGGGTCAGTTGCCTCGGCTTACTGAGCTACAAATAGGTGGGAATAACTTCTCTGGCTACATACCTTCAGAGTTAGGACAGCTTATTTCGCTGCAGATCGCCTTAAATGCTAGTTTTAATGCTCTCTTTGGCAAAATACCATCTGAGCTTGGAAACTTAAAATTATTAGAATACCTCTATTTGAACAACAACCAACTGGATGGTGAGATACCCTCTTCGTTCTGCAGTCTTCAAAGCCTCCGAGTGTGCAATCTTTCTAACAATAACCTTGTCGGTTCTCTACCCAACTCTCCTGCATTCTTAAGAATGAATAGTAGTAATTTCCTTGGAAATAATGAGCTTTATGGTACAAGCAATAGATTATGTCAGACATCTTCTTTTCCATCATCAACTTCTGCTGAACCAGATGCCATGACAAAATACACAAATAAGGAAAAAGTAATTAGCATTGTAGCTTTTGCTGTAGGATTTGTGTCTTTGGTTTTGACATTTGGCTTCTGCTGGGCTCTTAAGAGACATGTGCCTGTTCTTATTTCATGCGAAGATCGTAAAAATAAGAATCTCACTAGCATCTATTGTCTTCCAAAGGCAGGTATCACATATCAGCAGCTTCTTGAAGCTACTGATTGTTTTTCAGAGACTTCTGTAATAGGAAGCGGTGGCTGTGGTACAGTACACAGGGCTGTCATGCCTGATGGGAGTCTAATTGCAGTGAAGAAACTGAAGCCTTATGGGGAAGGTTCTACCATTGACAGCAGCTTTCGTGCAGAGATATCTACTCTTGGAAACATTAGACATAGAAATATTGTAAAGCTCTATGGTTTCTGTTATCATCAAGACTCTAACCTCATCTTGTACGAGTACATGGCAAATGGAAGTCTCGGCGAGCTGCTCCATGGGAACCGGGAGGCATGCCTGCTAGATTGGAATACTCGCTACAACATTGCTTTCGGTGCTGCTGAAGGTTTGCGCTATCTTCATTCTGACTGTAAACCCCAAATAATACATCGAGACATAAAATCAAACAACATTCTACTGGATGAAATGTTCGAAGCTCGTGTAGGGGACTTTGGGCTTGCTAAAGTAGTTGACTTCTCAAACTCAAAAACTATGTCAGCAGTTGCAGGTTCATATGGCTACATAGCACCAGGTAAGAATATAGCTGCGGTATTATGCTTATGAATTAATGGTCATATGTTGACATTTGGATTGCATTGTACCACACAGGTCATTGTTATTGGATCTCTAACTTCATTGTTTTTTTTATGGTCTTTCAGAGTATGCATTTACGATGAAGGTTACAGAAAAATGTGACATTTATAGTTTTGGTGTTGTTTTGTTGGAACTGATCACTGGGAGAACTCCAGTTCAGCCTCTAGAGCTTGGTGGGGATCTAGTTAATTGGGTGAGAAGGTCGCTGCAAAATATGGTGCCAACATCCTGCATCTTTGATGACCGGTTAGATTTGAGCTCAAGGAGCACCATTGAAGAAATTTCACTGATATTGAAAATTGCTCTATTCTGTACCAGTGAATCCCCATTTGACAGGCCATTCATGAAAGAAGTTATAGCTATGATGACTGATGCTAGAGTTTCAAGTTGCTTTCCCTCAACTCCAACATGTGAAACTTCGTTCGATGAAAATGCCTCTTCTGAAGGTAAGAAACAAATAATTCTAGTAGGATTTACATATATATGTACCAGTTAATTCTTAGGTATTTGCATATCTAACACTGAAACTTCAATTTTTACATACATGCAACCTTACCTATGCATGAAAAGGTTCATTTCAGTTTTTAAAAGTTAGCATGGTGTTATTTTTAATGTGATATGAATGATTTGGGTAGTATAAATGTAAAAAGTAAAGTTTAGGTGTGAGATATGTAGTTACAGAAGAATTGGGCAAACAATACGTATATTTAGAAAAGTAACAATATGAAAATGCCTTTTTTTCTTCTTTTTAATCTTCCAGCATTAATTTTACTCATATTTTTTAGGTGCATCCCTTACCAGTTGTGTATATGCCCCTAACAGCGTTGGTAGAAGCATATAATGTCCAATCAGGTATGAATCAATTATGCTTAATTTGCTCTTCTGGTTCCATTATCGACCTATTATATGACCATGTTTTGGCTTGGCTAATTATTTGCAGTTGAAATGGAATTCTATAGCTGTATGTGCCATAGCTAACAAGACAGCTCAAGCTTAATTTTTTCCACTTCATATGGGAGGCCTCGTCGAGTATATTTTTCTGTAAGAAATAAAAGTTTTTTTTTAGTTCTTTATTACGAGTGCCTTTCTTAGCCGTGGAGCTGTCATGTAATATTATTACTTAGTATGGGCATCTTGTTGAGATTTGAGGATTGTTAGGGAAAAATCTGTGAAAATGTAATGCTTTTCGGCAAACGCATAAGTTTCTGTACAAAGAAATCCATGCTTTGCTTGATTAGATATTCCTCTAACAAACTTGAGCATTGGCACTCAAACAAACTTGTTGGCTCGTATTTAGGATTTTGTTTATTGTACCTTTGCTTGGGTTTTGTGATGTCCCTTTTCCTTAATGCAGTGGCTCATCCATCTTCCATTGTGCATGCTCCATTTTCTTCTTCCTTGGTCACAATATTTTTTCCCCCTTGGGTTTGTAGTCCATCATGCTCTTCTCTATGATATCACCTCCTCGCCATAATATTAATGCCTTTTTCCATCATTTAAATCATCTAAGTTATGTAAGGCCTTTCTCTCAAGTTTTGCACGTTTCCAAGCTCTTTCCTAACTCTATATTGAAGAAAATATCTCTTGCATGGAACACCTTGTCTTTGTCCTTCCCACTTTCCATATCTGATTACCCGCCCCTTGCCCTTCCCTTGTCTTTTTAAACTTAGTTGTGCTCTCTATGCCACGGCGTAGACATCACATATAGCATTCTTGGTGGACTCAACATCTATCCTAAAATTTTTTTGGAGCTCTTACCTTAGTAGACCTTGACTTGTTAATGCCATAGTACTTTAGAACATCGTGAATCATAGTCTAGCTTGAATGTGAGTGATGGAGGTGGGGTGGCCTTTTGATGAGATAAACTACTAAATACTATTAATGTTTGGTTTTAGGTCTAAAGATATGTTGCGGAGATTTTGGTGGAATGTTAAAAGATTTAGGAGGGAATGGTAGCTAAAATATCAAGATTAGTTTGGATTAGACTAGTTTGGGCGGATTTGAAATATCTCTTTAGAAAAGTGACTTAATAATGAGTAAATGGTTAGAATGATTTTTGGTGGTTGGCTTAGGATTTGTACTTATGATTTGAAGTAGATGGGTGGTTTGAATGAGTTTACAATGGTGTTTAGGGTTAGGGAACAAGACTAGGTCTTAATATGCTATTGCTTGGCCAAGAGCTATGAAGAGGGGTTTGGAATGATTATGTAGCTTTGGTTGTTGGTTTGTTGATATTGTAAGAAGCTTAGGATGTGGATGAAGATTGGTGAAGAGTTTAAGAGCAAGTGTTTTGGAGGATAATGAATAACTTAAAAGAAAAGCAAAGATAAATATCTAATCTCATCAAAGAAAAAGTAACTCTTGAAGCCACCAAGCATCAATCAATAAGAGAGGAAATTCTCACTCAAATATTTCATTCAACAATTAATCCAAAGCATTACATATCAGTCGTATTTATAGGGATTATAATGATAAAAAGTTTATTAAAAGGTTGGGGACTTTTTGAGGGTTGTTGGTTGGCCTTTATTGAGGGAGGTTGTTACCCACTTTCTTATTTTTTTTTTTTTTTTATGACTAGCCATAAAATCCTCCAAATTTGAAAATTCAAACATTCTATAAACTAAAATTTAAATATAAATAATAAAGTATAAATTCAAATATTTCTTCTTGATATGGCTCTTGTGATGGGCCTTGAATGGGCTCTTAATCGAGCACTTTCTTAGGCTCTTAATTGAGCACTTTCTTGGGTTCTTGATTAAGCTTTTTTAAGTGGATATTTGTTTTCATTTGCTTGAGAGTTTGAATGTGTTTTAACCTTCACTTGATTCTTATGATTTCTTCTTTATTTTTGACCACATCTCATTGCACAACTTAATTCTCCTCCATACAAAATATTATCATCATTTATAACAATAACCTTATATTGTTCTGCACGAATTTTCCCTTTCTTCAAGAATTCAACTTCGTGAATTATATAGATGAAATAAAATAAATCATGTAATATGAGAATTAAAGAAAGTAAATACAAAATTTAAAATCAAGCAAATATGCAAACTAATTTAGATAACTACTTATCTTTTCAAATTAAAGTAAAAATTCTAATATAAGTAATCATTTAATGTAATAAATTAGATTACAAAACTAAAAATTAGCATAATTTGAATGATTAACTTGAAAAGAAAATTTTAACTTAATTTTGATTAATGAGAAGTTATGTAGTTGATATTTGGTAAAAGAAAAAAAGTAAATTTATAAGATGTAAGTTTGAAAAACTCACCAAAGTTTTTTACTAAGAAAATGAATCATCGAACTTATCTTCACATGCATACAAATAAATCATCAATAGAATCTAATACCTAATTTATGGAGAGAGGTAAAATTTGTTATAATCATAGAGGTTATATAGTGGATATTTGATAATAGAATAAAGAAAATGCATAAGATGCAATTTTGAAAATTTTATCGAAGTTCTTCACTAAGAAAATGAATCATTGAACTCATCTTCACATTTATGCAAATGAATCATCACTATAATTTAATGCCTTGTTGATTAACGATGGTGACATTAACCATAATCATAACTTTATTGGTTTAGCCATTAAGCACACCATAAGGGGAAGACCCCCCTTCATAAATTTCATCATTACATGATGTCTTCCAGATTTGCTCTGATACCACATATGATGGAGGTGGGGTGGCGTTTTGATGAGATAAAATACTAAAATTTGCTATTGATGTTTCATTTTAGGTCTAAAGATATGATGTGGAGGTTTTAGTGGAATGTTCAAAGACTTAGAAGGGAATGGTGGATAAAGTATTAAGACTAGTATGGATTAAGGCTGGTTTGTGCTGATTTGAAATCTCTTTGGAAAAGTGGCTTAATAATTGGTAAATTGTTTGAAATGATTATTGTAGGTTAACTTAGGATGTGTACTTATGCTTTGGAGTAGATGGGTGGGTTTGGATGGGTTTACAAAGGCGTTTAGGGTTAGGTAACAAGACTAGATCTTAATATGCTCTTGCTTAGCTAAGTACTATGAAGAGGAGTTTGGAATGATTATGAGACTTTGGTTGTTGGTTTGTTGATATTACAATAAGCTTAGGATGTGGATGAACGTTGGTGAAGAGTTTAAGAGTAAGTATTTTGAAGGATAATGAATGACTTAAAAGAATATTAAAGATAAATACCTAATATCACCAAAGAAAATGTAACACTTGAAGCCACCAAGCAATAAGCAATAAGTGAAAATATTCTTACTTAAATATTTCATTCAACAACTGATCCAAAGTATTATATATCAGTCTTATTTATAAATTTTATAATGTTAAAAAGTCAATAAAATGATGAGGAACTTTTGAAGGGTGGTAGATGGCTATTAATGAAGGAAGGTGGTAATCAACTTTCTAACTTATTATTTTTTTATAACTAGCCGTAAATGCCTCCAAATTTGAAAATTTACACGTTATAGAATCTAAAATTTAAATGTAAATAATAAAATACAAATTCAAATATTTCTTCTTGATATGACTTTTTTGATGGTTCTTGAATAGGCTCTTAATTGGGCACTTTCTTGGGTTCTTGCTTAAGCTCTTGTAAGTGGATATTTGTCTTCATTTGCTTGAGAGTTTGAATGTGTTTTAGTCTTCACTTGATTATTATGATTTCTTTTTCATTTTTGACCAATCTCATTGCACTATTTAATTCTCCTCCATACAAAATATGATCATCATTTATAAAAATAACCTTATATTATTATGCACCAGTGAGTCTTTGTGTTTTCTATTATGACCTAATCATCTCGTTCTCATTTTTAGGTGGATGTGAGTCACTGTGCTTCCCATTCTATTGTGTTCAAGTAAACACAATTTCAATCTTGTTAATCTTTAAGATTCCGTGTTTAACTACATCATCCTTAAATTGCTCTAGCTATCTTCTTTAGGCCAAGAGTAAGTTCCTCAGCGACTTCTTTTCTTAGTATTTCAAGATTAACTATTTCTAGCAACATTTACCCAAATCCCTAGTGTGAGCCTTTAATGAAACCCATCAATAGGAAACACCAAAGCTTATAAATTTTGAACTTCAAGACTTCAATCACTCAAATTAAATTTTCAATTCACATATCATGTTTTAAAATTCAAAACTCAAATCCTGAGTATCAAAACTCTGATTCCTGGACTTAGTTGATCGTTTCAGTCAATGTGAAAATGTGGTATATTTTACATAGTCTGTCACTCATATTTGTGGTCCATTTGTAGACCTTACTTTTTGGTCAACCCTTTTGATTGGCTTTATCCAATCGCATCGGGACATAAAACATTCATCTTAGTGCCACTAGATTACTAAATTGAACTTAGATAAGCTATAACTTAAACCTCACTTGAGATGACCCTAATTTAATCTAAAGTAAAATCTAACTAAACAGGAATTGAAATTAATCAAACTAAAATGGAATCAAATGTAACCAACATTAGCTAAACCCTAAAATTGAACTAAAATCAGCTGAAACTAAAATGCACATCAAAATTATAATTTTCTCTACTGATCATCGTAAAACTTGAAACTTCATTCTGAAAGTTGCATGATATTTATTATCATATACAAAAATCATACAAATAGGTTTGACGATTATATTACACAATTTTGATGTAATTTTTTTCACTTTGAGTTTTCATGCATGAAGAGTGCTCGTATTATCCCAAAATTATTTTTTCTCCATTATTCAATGTAGTTATTGGAATTTTATTGTATAAGTTGTATAACGTTCATTATTACATATGAGAAGCATGCAAATTAGTTTGATGATGCTTGATGACCATTTTTTTGAAAATTTTTTTATTTTGAGAATTTATGCATGAAAAATGGCCCTACGTTTCAACAAAGAATTAGTTTTTAAGATAGATTGTGATCGCGTCAAGATTATTGAAATCTTTCAAATAAACCTTTTTATGCCCAAATCAGAATTCGTTTGAGGGTCTGGTAAAACTACGATAATTTGGATGATAATTTCGATAATAAAAAGAATAATCATGTTAATTCACTCAAAGTAGACTCAAATGAAAATTAAACATCAACTAAATAAATGTGAGGTAAAAGCACTAAATTTAATCAATCAAAAGTAATTATTATCCAAAACTTTCTCACTTTTAGTGTGAGACCTACATTTTGACTTCATATATTTTTGAGATAAATCCCACCTTGACCAAAGCTAACTTCATTACTGTTTTCTCCTCATTTTTTTGAGCTTGATGAGCTAAGGTCAATTTTTTTCTCATAACCACCTCCAACCACCCATAGCTTCCTAGCCACTTTGAATCAAAATATCTTGAGATAGAGATCACATTAACTAAAACCAATTTCACCATGTGGATTTCTTGAATTTCTCTTTTCGTGATGATTTAAGGTTGCAACTTTGGTCGCTAACCACCATAACCAGCCCCAGACTTCAAATTTCTCTCCAAAATTTTGGTACTTTCCCTCCATTCTCTCATGACCATTCCCTCCTTAAACCCTTATTTAGTCGGAACTTCCCCATCCCCTCTCAATCCTTTTGGCTGAAACTTCTTTATCCCCCTCCTTCCTCTCTTCCTTGCCTTGGTGGCTGCAATCTTGTTCTCTCCTCTCTCTTCTTCTTCTTTCTCTACTCTTGGTTGAACCGCTAAAAGAGGAGCAATCCTCCCTCTATTCAAGCAAGCAAAGACAAAGGGTCTCTCTTCATCCAAACAAGCAAAGTGAATCTCTCCTCTTCTCTTATTCTATGTTTTTTTTTTCTTTCTTTTTGTTTGTCTCATGCTAGACCCTCACCCATTCATCCACTCACCTCCTTTCTTTCATGGTCGAAACATCCTCACCCATTCTTCCACTCGTCCCCTTTTCTTTCCATGGTTGAAACACACCGCCTGCTTTCACACTCTTTTCCTTCCCTACTTAAGGCCCAAACTCTAACCATTTTCACATTTCTCTCTTTCCTTCTTCTCCCACCAACCTATAACCCTAATCCTCTCGACACCTCTCCCTCCCCATATTCACCCACCAAATCAAAACCCTAACCCTCTACACTCCTTACTCCCTCTCTTCTCTCACCAAACCAAAACCTTAACTCTCTCCACTCCTCGCTCTACCTCTTTTCCCACCAAACTGAATCCCAAACCTTCTTCTCATTCTTTCTTGGTAGGGTATTTTGTTGTGTGGCTATCATAGATCTCAAAAGATTTTTTTCTAAATGATCCTACATGATATTTGAAGAATACTATACTACCACGAGGGATAGAAATATTACCTTAGAATGGATCTAATCATCTAAATGATGAAAATCTCAATAATTTATGGGTCTATGGAATCAAGGGTTTTCCCTTACCTTGCAGGTGTAAGATAAATTTTTTGTTTATTTTGGGGTTCGATACCCCTACAAGGGGAGGCCCTCGTAGTTACTTATATCTCAGGAGTTTTGGTTCTCAATAATACTTTCGAGGGGCTGTGGCTCCTAAAAATACTTTCGATTAAAGTTATGACTTACATCGTGCATTATCATTCGATATGAATCTATGAGATTGTTGTTTGGGATTCAAATTAATAAACTCAGGGTTTTGAAAAAATTTGAGTGAAATTAAAATTGTGGGACTTATAGTCTAATGGGGGTGTGACACATAATGGTCCAGGAAAAGATTTAGCTAACTCCTGCAAGTAAGCATGCCCTGGGGCTTGGGCACTATGAATTTGATTTAGATTGATTTACTTCAGCTAAAGACTGAGTTGATTACGTTTAATCTCATTTGAAAGTTTGTTATGAGTTGATTGGATTGAATTGGTTAAAGTTTTTTTTTAAGTTATGTTTAAAATTCATTGAAATTTATTTGAAGTTTGTTAAGGTTCATTTAAGAGTGACTAAGATTATTTAACGTTTGTTTTGTAAATGTTTAATTTTTTATTTTTTTAATGGTCGGTGAAAGTTTATTTTTAAAATTATATAACTTATTTTAAAGATATTTAATATTTAGTTTTAAATTTTTTTTGTTTGTTAAAGTTTGTTAGAATTGGTTTAAAGTTTGTTAAACTTGTAGTTAAAGTTTATTAAACTTTGTTAAATTTATTAAAATCGATTAAGTTTGTTTGATTGGTCAAAATTTGTTAAAATTTGTTGAAGTTTATTAAGGTTGGTAGAAGTTGATTAATGTTTGGTTAAATTTGATCAAAATTTGTTAAAGTTTGTTGTAATTTCTTTTAAATGCTTTAGGTTTTAGTTTTTAAATAGGTTTATGGGTTTTAAAAGGTTATGTTTCAAATTCTTAAGACCTTTTAGAGTTCTAAAAGGTTTTGAAATATTTTAAATTCTGAAGTTGATTTTGAAAGTTTGAGTGCTTGGAGCTTTAAAGTTTTAAAAGCTATATTTATGTTTAAATTTTTTAAAGGGTTTTAAAATTTTAATTTACTATTGAAAAAAGTTTTTGATTGCTTTAAAAATTTTAGAGCCTTCAAGGAATTTTTTTTTTTGGAAAAGTTTATTGTTTTGAAAAGGGTTTGGACTTGAGGTTTGAAAGTATTTTAAATGGTTTATGATTTCAGAAAGTTGTGGAAGTTTGAAATGACATGTTGAACAAGACTTAGGATTTTGAAAAGATTAGGGACTTGAATTTAAGATTGAAGATTTGAAACTGAGTTTTAAAATTAATAGTTTGGATTTGAGATTTAGATTGGAAATTTGATTTTGATGTTTGTATATATCCTTAGAGTAAGGGAAGAATAAGCTTGAGAGATTTCCAGATTGTGGTGAAGCTTTGTCCTTAGAATAAGCTACACGGGAGGCTAAATGGGTGGACTAACATTAATTTTGGGAATAACGCTCCTGGTTAAGATGCTTATGACTTTCCATCATCTCGGGTGCATTATTATTAACCAACCAAAGAATCGAAGGTCATCACTGTCACCATAATGATGGTTAATGTAGACCTTCATGCTATTAGGTGGTTTGGGTTGTCATTGTCAGTGATCATGAGTTACTTCATCCAATGGCACCCACATAATCCAAAGGGGGAAAAATTGTTTGTTTTATGTCTAAGTTTTTAATAATAGTTATGGGTACCTAGTAAACCATCATAGGCTTCTAGACTAGACTACTCAAAGGTGTGCGATCCTCGGTTTTTTTTTTTTAAGTTATCTAAACTTGGATTTCAAGATTGATCTACCTAAATTTAGTTTGTCAAATATAAAGTTTGTGAATTTTAATTTATTTTGGGGTTTAATATTTAATTTGTGCTTTGTCTTGATTCCTAGTTTGTCAATTTTGATTAAAATTAGAGTTTTTTCCAAGTTTTGATTTGTTTTCTCCAAGTTTATTGTTTGGCATGAAAATTAAGTTTCTTAAAGTCTAAGTTTTCATTTGGTTTTCTATCCTCAGTTTGTTTCTTTCTCATAGGGTTGACCTCTAGTGTTTGGTTTATTGTTCTGTGTTGATTTTTATATGTCGAGAATAAATATTACTCAAGTTTTTCATGCTTACAATTTTCATATTTAAATTTATTCACATGCTTACTTTTGAAAGATATTACACACATAGAAAAAGAAGTTTTTTAAAAGTATTTTAACATGCCAAAAATTGTTAGCCATTTGAATTTACTTATTTAGGAAAGGTGTATGCATGAGATGACCCAAGCCTTATATGCTTAAGGGCTAAGCTTTTGAATCACATGTTCCTGGAAATGAACATGCTAATTGATGAAACTATAAATTTTGATATTATCTATTAAGCTCATAGGAGATGTTATCATTTATGTTTTGATAAAGATTTTTTTTGAAGAATATTTTCTTGAGGTGAGATTGCTACTTTTAGTTTATGTATTGAAACTATTTAGCTTTTTTTTCTTAAAAGTTTATGTTTTGGTAAAATTTAAGCTAGAAATATTGATGTTTAGATTTTGGGAAAGTTTAAATTGCTTAAGTTGGTTAAGAGTTCGGGTTTTATGTTTTTTGGAAAATGTTATTAAATTGCTTAAGTTTAGTTAAAGTTTAATTTAAGTTTTGGATAAATTTTATAATTATTTTTGTTTAAGTTTAATTTCATAGAATAGTTTTGGTTAAATTTGTTTTAGTTTGTTTCTTAAAATTTATGTTTAGAATTATTTTACGGAGTTGTTTCTTAAAAAAGGTTTTTTTTAGCTTTGATTCTCGAGCTTTATTGTTTTAGTTTTCAAAAGAGTTTTGATTGTTTTAATTTATTTTAATTTTGGTTTTAAAGTGTTATGCTTATTAATTTTATTTTAAAAAGGGTTTTGGTTAATTCATTTGTTTTGTTTTTATAGAGTGAATTCTTTTTATTTTTTTATTTGGAGCACTCTTAAAGCATATACATTTTGTAAAAATGTCATTTAGAGCACATTTTGTTGGCATATTTTATAAAAATGTTATATTTGAGAACATTTAAATTAGCATTTTTTAACACATTTAAGGTCTTCAGATAAGTTAAAATTAGAGTTAGAATTTATTTTGGTGAGTAGGGTTAGGTTGGGTTCAATTTGGGCTACTTAGTGTATAGGTTTGGTTGGGGTAAATTGGGCTAAGGTTAGTGGTGGACTGAGGTGGGGAGTTGGTCTTTGGTTTCGGGTAAAGGGCTAGGGTTAAGTTAGGTTGTGTGTGCAATGTTTAATGGGTTCGGGTATGATGAGGGAATGGTGCATGATGGGTTTAGTTTTGGTTTGTTCTTAGGTTAAGGTTATGTTTATGTGTGCGAGTGTGTGAAGTTCAGCTATGATATGATGAGGAAGGGTGAGCGTTTGGTATAGTGACATTCGAGTAGGTTAGGTAGGTTAGGTTTACTTAGAGTTTTCAGGTTAAACTAGGGTTAATAGGTTATGTATGTGCTTAAGGTTTTCATGTAAGATAGGGTTTGGGTAGGTTTGTATATTCTTGGGTAGGCTAGAGTTTTCTTAGGTGAATGTGCTCTTGGGTAGGCTCGGGATTGGGCAGGTTAGTGTGTTCTCGTGTAGGCTATGGTTTTGGCAGGTTAGTGTTCCCGGGTAGGTTGAGGTTTAGGTTTTATGAGGAGTTTGGTGTGTTATTATTGTAGGTTTTGGGATTAGGCTAGATGTGGTAAGATGAGTGTGAGTGTGGTGTTTTGGGTTAGGCTATACGTGGGGAGATGGGTGTGTGGGTGTGGTCTCGGGTATGGGTAGGAATTGGGAAGGGAATGAGGTTTAGGAAGATGGTGAAAAATTGTACGATTTAGGATCTTGGCCATGTGAAAAAGTAGAAGAAAAGATGTGTAGCGTTCGACTTTGGTGAGAAAAGAGAGGGAGATAAATAAAACATTACATTGTTATGATCTACATTATGAAGAGTCAAATTGAAATGGCGAAGTGTAAGAAATTATACCTTCCTTGTTTTGAGAGGTTTGTGGATGAAATGACTTCCTTGCTTTGGTTGCCTTGCTTGGATGGAAGAAGGATCTCCTTGTGTTAGATGCTCTTAGTTTGGGTGGGGGGAAGAGATGAGAGGAGAGGAGAGGGGAGGGTTTTGGGTTTGAGAAGAGAGGAGAGGAGGGATTTTAGTGGATAAGATAGAGAATGAGAGAGTTGTGTGGGGGTGGTTGGGAATGAGGGAGGTTATAGGCTCGGTTTGGAGGGAAAGTAGAGAGGGAAGAGATGGAGGGAAGGATGAAATTTTGAATTCGGAGAGAAATTCAAACTTTAAAAATAGGTAGTTATATTAGTTAGGGTGAAAAAACAAGTGCACTTCATTTTGAAGAAAATGAAGTAAGGAATATAATGGTCTAATCTATTTTGAAAGATCGTGTTTCTAGCCCCAGATATGCCAAATTGAAGTGGTTATGTGGTTAGAAGGTGGTTATGGTGGTTATGACTAAAAAAATTTACTTAGGCTTATTTGATAAAGAAAAACATAAGAAATTCAGTGATGCAATTGATTTTTCTCAAAAGTGGTCCTCGTCTCAAGATATTTCATGTCAAAGTGGGCTTAAATTTTAAAAGAGAGAAAATTGGTGGATTTTGAATTTGAACTTTTAGTTAGTTTTAAAGGATAAAATTAAGTTTTTGTTAGTTTAGATTAGGTTTAGTTGAAGACTGATTTCATTTTTAGTTTATTTTTGGTTTGATTATTTGCAATTATTCTTTTTATTATTAAAATTATTGTTTTCTTTCTCCAAAGTATCGTCAAGTTAATGGGCTCCTAAATAGAGTTAAACTTGGGCATGAAAGGGTTTGTTTAAAAGATTTAGACAATACGAACACATTGGTGAAGTCCGTTTTGAAAATAATGACTTAAGAATAATTTTTTTTCGTGACCATTTTCCATGCATGAAAGCCTAAGTGCAAAATTTTTCATAAAAATGTTTTTTGGTGACCCTAAACATGTTTGTATGTTTCTTATATGTGAATAAAAAATTATACAACATATAAAATTTAATTTCGATGACCAAATTGGCTATGAAGAAATGATAATTTTAGCACACTTGTAGTACTTTTCATGCATGAAAATTTTAACTGAAAAATTTTATGTAAAAATTATCTCTTTTGATCATATAACTTGTTTTCATGATTTTTATGTGCCAGTAAGCATCATGCAACTTTTAGAATGAAGTTTCATACCATGTGATATTCTAGAGAGAGAACAATAATTTCGAGATATTCGTTGGTTAAAGCTGATTTTTAGGTCAAATTTAGGTTTTTGTGGAAGTTTGTTATATTCAATTTTATTTTGGTTTGGTTAATTTCACTTTATGTTTTGGTGAATTTTAGTTTTATTAAATTAGGTTTTAGCTCAAATAAGGTCCAATTCAACCAAGATCGAGAAAAAAGGACTAGTTGAAAAAATGATGGCAACATTCCTTTCTTTCTTACCACCCAAACCTTCCCCAATCACTCTTTCTCCCTTAACCAAAACCCCAGGCCTTCCCCAACTCATTTTCATCTATTTTCCGTCACCCAAACCTTCCCCATTCACCCCCCCTCTCTCTCTCTTACCCAAATCCCTAACACAAGCTCCCACACACACTGCCTCGTCTACCTAGGTCGAAACTCTAACCCAAGTTCCCATACACACTCCCTCAGCTACCTAAGATGAAACCCTAACCCAACCTCTCACACACAAAATTTTTTTCTGTGCGGACTCCTGACGTAGCTCTATGTGCGGGCCAAGTTATTTCTAAGTTATTTTCAGGTTATTTCTGGGTTATTTTTAATAATACTGAAATAACCCAGAAATACCCCAAAAATAAAGACCGCGGGTTATTTCTGAGTTATTTTGGTATTATTGAAAATAACCCAGAAATAACCTGAAAATAACTTGGTCCGCACGTAGAGCTACGTCAGGAGTCCTCACAGAAAAAACGCTCCTCACACACATTCATTCATCTACCTACTTGAAACCTTAACCCAAGCTCCCTCACATGCTCTCGCATCTACTTAGGCTGAAACCTAAGCCAATCCCTCCACACTCTCCCTCACTCCCTTCCCTGAAACCCTAATCCAAGCTATCACACACACTCCCTCATCTACCTAAGCCAAAATCCACACACCAACACACAATCAAACTCCACTTACCCATGGCCAAAATCCACACATCTTCCTCCCCCTCCCGCTCACCTGCCTAGGCCAAAACCCTTACCACTCCTTTTGGCTTGATTAATTGTTAGTTTGGCTCATGTTTGGTGTGTTATACATGCTAGTTACAATTTATAAAAGTTGTTATTCATGTTTGTTTCAACTTACGCAAATTGGTTTATTTACTTGAAACACATGTAAATTGGTTAATATGTTCATTCAAAATGTTAAATCCATGCGTATGTAGTTGAAAGTATCATGTGATGTGCAAGTTACATTTATGCGATGTTGAATATATGCTTATGTTCTTTAATAATGTCATGAAAATCCATGTGTATGTAGTTGAAAATGTCACTTGATATGCATTCTACTATTATGTGATGTTGAATCCATGCTTGTGCAGTTGAAAATGCCATTTGATATGCATGATACCTTTTTTGTGATATTGAATCCATGATTATGTAATTTGAATTTCATGTGAGATGCGTGTTACCTTTTATGTAATGGCGGAATCCATGCTTTTGTAGTTTGAAATTTCATGAGAGGTGCATGTTACCTTGTATGTAGTTGTAGAATCCATGCTTATGTAGTTTAAAACTTCATGTGAAGTGCATGTAAACTTCTTGTGCTTGGATTTATATTGGATACATGGGTTTTCAATAATCATAGAATTCATGCAAGTTGGGGTTTTTT
>NEWO01000117.1:943910-969634 GCA_003013225.1 Phalaenopsis aphrodite
CATTTCATTTTGCATAGAAACACTCTATCTAGACTACTTGGAAATCGTGAGGGTTGTTGCAAAACTCCCACCATCACTCCATTTTCCATGCAAAAAATGTGTATCCTCTCCTCTTACTTTTCTTGGTTTGGTTCTTGTTCAATCTTTATCTATATCACATTGTGTGGAAGGAAAAGGATGATGAATGTTCAGTGAATTTGCTTTGATTTCTCTTTTACACTTGGGTCTGTAGTTCACCTCTAAGTGAGTGAGTACTTAAGAGTGTAGTTAGTGTGGCCTTCGAAAAAGGATTGTCATGATAGGAGGATTTAATCCAGGATGAAAAGTTGCTCGTAGATGACAATCTTTGGTCATCATAAGTTATTGTCCGACATCTAGGCTTTTGTTGGACTTCTTCTCTTGGTGTTTCATTTTTATTGCTTCTCGTTTTATAAGCTTGCAAATATCATTTTAGAGCTCAATTTATCACACAAAATACCTAAATATTTTTTTTTGGATTCAACCATTAGCTCTAACCCACGTACAACCAGTCTTACTGTTAGTAAGTTTGGTTTGATCAATTTATGTAGTTCTATTTAAGCATTTATTCACATTGTATTTTTAGTGTCTTACATCACTTTCTTTTTTTATTTTTGTTTATTTCATTCCCCTTTTTTTTTTGGCTTTTTTTTTCCCTTTTCCTTTTTTCCTCCCCCCATTCCCCTTATTTTTTTGGTTTTATACAGTATTTTTCCCATATAATAAATTCTCAATCTATCTTTTCAAATCTTATTACTGTTGGCATGCGGGAAATTGTTTTTGGGAAGTTTTAATTCAGAAATATATCAAATCTTTTGATATGAGGATCCAATTTAGGAATAAAATAATTCCTTTGATATGATTATCCAATTCAGGAATAGAATAAATCTCTTAATATGAGGATCTAACTGGGGAAGAGAATATTTTAGTTCTTATTATTTCTTTATATTTCTAGTTTCTATATATATTCATTGTACAATATATATAAATTAGTTAGAGTGCTTATTGAAAGAGAGACCAGAATTTCATTCCACTTTTTTGGTAATGGTATCAAAGACCTATGTTTCATGCCTCTGGGATTTTTTTTGGCCTTCGTTGTTGACTTAATTTGGCTTTCATTTCGATGTTCTTTTCTCTCTTTTTCATGTTGAGAAATTCTTCACAGCTGTTATTTTTTTCTACGATGTCTGAGATATTTGAAACAAACATCCCTTTTCAATCTGACGAAGGAGTGCAATAAACCCATCTTCTTCTTGGTGAGTTGCAAAATCTACATAAGTCTTCTACACTCAATGGGCAAAATTGCTTAAAATTATCTCTTCTAGGCCATACTTATCTAAAAGGCAAAGGAAAATTTTGGCATCTTCTCTGCATAAGACCGAAACGGGATGATCCGAATTTCGATACCTGAGATGAAGATGGCTCAATGATTATGACTTGTTTATGGAGTTCAATGATGCCAAAAATTAGTGATATACGTATGTTTTTCACATCTGTAAAAGATATTTGGGTTGCCCTTCACCAAATGTACTTGAAGGCTAAAGATGTTGCCAGTCTGTAGAAGTCAAAATAAAGACTTTTGCTGTGAAATAGGGCAATAAAACAGTACTAGAATATGCAATATGTTACAAAATCTTTGACAAAAACTCGACCATTATAGGGGTTTTGAGACAAAGTGCCCTGAGGATATCACGATCTTGAAGAAATGTATTGAGAAAGATCGAATGTGTGATTTTTTTGGTTGGCTTAAATGCAAAATTTGATCAGGTCTAGTTTTAAATTCTTGTTGAGGAAGATCCCCTTTCACTCAATGTGGTTATCACTTTAATTTGGATTGAGGAGAGTCGAAAATGCATTATGCTTAAACTAGTGACAAGTGAAGGATCTGTCATAGTTGCATATTATGAGATCAACAAAAATAAAATAAATGGGACGTCCCAAAATGACCATCGAGATAATCTTTGGTGCAGATACTGTAAGAAGCAGAGATATATTAAGGATCTTTTTTTAAAGTTGCACGGGAAATCTACTACTTCAAACCAAGAATGGGGTTAGCGAGGTGATAAAAAAGTTCAACAACAAACTCATCAAGTATCCACCACAAGACCTAATTTACAAAATCAGTCCCACAGACTGCTGTAGAGGCTACACCAAGGAAACTTAATCAGAGGAAGATTGAGAAGCTTTGAAATTTGTTAGGATCATTAGAGTAACCAAGTGGCTCTTATTCATTGGCATAATTTGGTAAGTCCCTCTCTTATGTATTACATGCCTTGAACTAGTTTATACAAGGCTCTTATGTCATTGATTTTGGAGCCACAAATCACATGACACTTTTCTCAGTCCATTTTACAACATATTCATCTTGTCCTAGTAATAGGAAAATTGTTGTTGTTGATGGTTTTGTTACTTCAGTGGCAGGTGTTTGTTACATTCAGTTGAGTTCGTCCTTATTATTAAAAGATGTGCTTCATATTCCTAAATTGTCCACGCTAGTCTTTTATCTATTCACAAACTAACTCATCATATGAACTGTAATTTATTGTTTTAATCCATGTTACTATGTATTTCGAGATCATGATTCAAGGTCTAGGATTCTCTTAGATTTTCCAAGAGAAGAGGTCAGCCACCCATCAAATTTACAACCATCGTTCGCTGGCCACTTTCTTTTTAAGTGTTTAGTTTGTATTGTGAGTGAAGGAAGAGAATTGAAAGGAATTTCAAAATATTTGTTGGAGGGGATTTGAGATAAGTGTTTATCTTTGTGACTACTCTTGGTTTTAATTTAGATTTCTTGTTTGTGTGCATGATTTTTACTTTTAAATTCATATGTGGTTGTGTTTTCTCCATAAATTTTGAGTAGTTTTCTTTATTTTTTTCCTTAAAATGATAAGTGATTAAGTGTTGAAAGGAAGTTGTGTTAAGTATTAGGCTTTAATGTTGGAAGAAGCTTTGTTGTTTTGAACTTTTGCCTTTCTTTTCTTTTTTGTTTTGCTCATTTAGATATTAATGTCTGTTGTTAGAACATGTAAAATCTGAGATGGTATTGTTTCAGTCAACAAATAGTTTAGAATCACATATTTATTTCATGGATGAGAATGTAGTTCATGGGGTTGTGTGCAAATAAATAGGGAAATAAACTTTTCAATGGTGTAGAATTAGAGGACTTTAGAGTGACAGACTAAAGACTTCAATTTGATTTATAGTTTTAGGTTTTGATACGGGATGTTAGCCCCAAGTGAAGGGAGAAGAGGGAACTCTAGAGTGAGAGCTAGTATCTTTCCTGCCTAATCGGTCTTCAAGACTATTCAAACTATAGATTATCCAATGTTCTTTATAGCATCTCTAGTGAGGGTAAATAATATTATTGCTCCTATTTGACACAATACATTCATAATACTTCCACAACAAAATTTCTCTACTTATTACTAATTCATGATAAAGAAAAAAATATTTTGCTTATATTGCTTTCATCTTGCAAGTATTTAGTTAAGTTAATTAGTTGCTTACTTTATTTTTTATAAACAAAAAATTACAAAAAGAATCAAATTTGCATTCCTATTTTAGTATCTTAAGTTTAATTAAGAATATTTTGCTAAGTAGATTTTTGTCATCTAAAATTTTTAAATTTCTAAAAAGCATATAGCCATTTTCTCTGAGGGTTCGTAATAAAAAAGTTCTATATTATTTGATAATGATACGTATATCTGCGTAGTATCCCATATTTAAATATTATAATTGTATTCTTATTTGGTTCATAGTGAAAAACTTACCTAGCTTTGGATCAAGTTTTTGACTTTGTTGCAAATTAACAATAACTATTAAGGAAATTAAACATATAATCACATACATCACATTTTACATCTATATAGAAAGTCGGGATCAGCTACCACAAAAAAAAGGTGGAATACAAATTGGTGCTTGCTATGAAATTCAAGCAAGGTTGGTTGCTAAAGGCTACACACAAACATATAGAGTGGACTATCGAGAGACATTTAAACCAACGAAAAAAATGAATACAAGAACTGTTCTATTGTCATTGGCCATAAATTTCAATTGGGATTTATAATACTTTGATGTAAAGAATGCCTTTCTTTATGGTGATTTAGAGGAAGAGATATATATATGGATATTTCACCAGGCTTTGGAGGAGAGATAAAAAGGAACAAGGCTTGTAAAATGAAAAAGACATTATATGGACTCGAGCAGTCTCCAAGAACTTCATTTGACAGGTTTACAAAGGTGATGCTTACTACTTGGTATAAGCAAAGTCAAGATGATCATAGATCATTCTTCAAACACGAGTTTAGGGGGAGTTATTGCTCTTCTAGTGTATGTTGATGACATAATCGTTGTTGGGAATGATGAGAAAGAAAAGGAAGCCTAAAAAATTGCTTGGCAAATGAATTTGAAATGAATGATTTGGGAAGTCTGAAATACTTTCATGGAAGAGAAGTAACTCGTTCTCGACAAAATTTCTTCATTTCCTAACAAAATTATGTGGTTGACCTCTTGAAGGAAACTGATAAATTGTCATGTAAACCTTTTTCAACTCTGATTGATCCCAATCACAAACTTGAAGAGGCGAATAATGACAAGGCTGGGTAAAGAACTATTCCGGAAATTGGTTATAAATTTAATATATTTGGCATACACTCGGACTGACATTTCCTAGATTGTGAGTGTAGTAAGTCAATTCATGCACAACCCTAAAGAAAGTTACCTACAAGTTGCAAACCGGATACTTCACTAGCTAAAAGCTAATCCAGGAAAAAGAATTTTATTCAAGAAAGGTGAGAAGCTAATTCTTGAAGCTTACACGGATGCAGACTTTGCAAGATATTTGATTGATGGACATTCCACAATAGGTTATTGCACGTTCTTAAGTGATAATATGGTCGGGTGGTACTTCAGGGCTATCGCTCAAGGTGTGTGTGAGATACTGTGGTTGAAGATCATCCATGAAGATCATAAGATAAAATGGGAGAAACCTATGAGAGTATACTGTGACAATAAGTCCACAATATTGCTCATAATCTGATACAACATGATAAGACAAAGCACATTGAGATTGATAGACACTTTATAATGGAGAAGTTGGAAAAAAAATTGATCTGTACTCCTTATGTACCTTCGAAGGAATAACTTGCGGATGTGTTTACAAAGAATTTAATATTCATAACTTCTCAATAATTATATCCAAGCTGGGAATGGATGAAATTATAAGAACAGAACAGTTTAATTCAGGAATGTATTAAGTCCCTTGATATGAGGATTCAATTTAGGAATAGAATAATTCCCTTGAAATGGGTGTCCAATTTAAGAATAGAATGAATCCCTACATATGAGAATATAATTTAGGAAGATAATATTTAATTTTTATCATTTCTTTTTTCCCGGTTTGTATATATATTCATTATACAATGTATATAAATTGGTTAGAGTGCTTAATGAAAGGGTGCCCAAAATCTCATTCCATATTTTTTTTATTTACTTATTATGCCTACTTTTTCATTTACCATTGTGAAGTTTATTGTGATTTTTTATTGCTTAACACTTAGATCTATAAGCATATTTGATATAATTTTATTTTACAAAATTTATCAAGTTTTTATGTTATTCTCTTATTTCATAAGATTCTTAATGCATTTTTCTATTTGTAATAATTAACTTTAGAAATTGTCTTTTGTCAATATCATAATTTTTTTTTATATAGTATCCAGGGTACTTTAATCAATCATACCCATTTATCACTGATTTTCTAGTAATATTGAAGTTTAAATACTAATTTCACGAATGTATGCTTTATATGATAGAATTCTTTGTTTGAGAATGGAAAGATTCTTTGTTTGAGAACAGGAAAATTCTTTGGTTAATAAAATGTCTTCAATAGCCTCACTGCTGGCTTGCATTCATAATTTAAGTAAATTTTTGTTGATCCTATTGCTGTATTTAAAGGAATTACTAATGATTCTGTTGTTTGATGAACATTGGATGAGGATTATCTGTCAGTATGTTTTAACAGCTACCATTGAAGTTTTTTAATATTCTTCTCACGTACTAGCATAAGACTATTTGGAGCTCGAAGATAAATTTAAAACTTTGTTTTGATTTTGGGTTACTCTGTTTTGATCTTGGGTTACTCGTGCAGGCTATTGTAGTCTCTTGTTGTGGATGCTTTCATGGTCGGACATTGGGTGCAATATCAATGAGCTGTGACAATGATGCAACTCGTGGTTTTGGTCCCTTGGTTCCTGGTCAGCTCAAGGTTGATTTTGGTGATGCCAATGCTCTAGGGAAAGCATTTAAAGGTTTGTGATGTGAATTATTTATTGTCTTGAGCTAAATCCTTGTATAAATTTACTCTGTGACTTCCATAATTTTTTAAATATCATATTATTAGCTATGCTTGATTTTGCTATTCATTTTATTTTCAGAGCATGGAGATCGGATATGTGGATTTTTGTTTGAACCCATTCAAGGGGAAGCGGGAGTATGTATGCCAAATTTTTAATATCTACATGAAGTTTCTTACTTGTTTCATTTTAGCCCCCTATTCGAAAGATTTTGCAGAAGTTACTTGACTTATATTTAGCATTGTTGATCGACTTGGTTTTGCTTGGTAAATATTTTACCATTTTTAGCATTAAAAATATGTTTCTTTCTGAGAATGAGATTATTAACTACTATTATGTTTGGCTACAATATTTTAACTGCTAGAGGCCTCTTCTCTGTAGTGCACATTTCACTTCATTTGTGTAGTTAGCTCTTACCAATTTCATGAGGTTAGTGATTCCACCAGGTCTGATTTATCTTGCTACCATGGTAGTAGGAGAGTCACGTCATGCTAACCATATAGTTCACTTTGGATGGCTTGGGGAAGCCAACCAAAGCTCACTTGGTTATTTATTTCATTGGTCACAATAATCTGTAGTTAAATTCTTGCCGAGTAATTTTATGACATTATTTATCACGATGGTTTGAGTGATCCCTCCATAGGGTCTGATAAATGCTGGGCAAAATGAGTTTTCCGTGGAAATATTACAAAATCATGAAAGTGATCATTAGAATTTTAAATCATGCTTGATTGCAAAAAAAAAAAAAACAAAAAGGTTGAAGGAATGTTCTAAAGCTATACAATATTTATCTTTTCTACTCGGGGGCAAACTATAGGGGGTAAACTATAAAAAACCTGTATGCTTTATCCCGAGATTATTTACATATGCAAAAATGGCAGAAACAAGTAATTGGGGAACCAGATGTAATGTTTCTTTCTGATTTTAAACAGGTTCTATTTCTTTTTGTTAATAGAGAATGTTTTTTGCTCCAAGCTTGCTTTGGATAGGTCTTTTATTTGGGATGCTTGCTCTGGTGATCCCGTTTTTTTTAGTGTGACGATGAATGATGCCAACCAAATTGCTTATTTTATGTAGCTTTTATAGCTCTTTTTTTGTACCTTTTGATTTTATATTAATGCAAAATGCACACATTTCATGGGGGTAAACTATATGGAATTATTTGCAAGTTATAGCTCTTAAGATTGTTAAAATTAAGCAGTGATACCGTAGGAAACCCAAACCAGAACTCAAAATTTCAACTGTTATTATGGTACGCCATAAGTTACAATGACAACTCTTCAATAGGAAATAACATAGAACAGGTAAACAATAAACAACAATGGAAACTACTGAAATTAAGGGAAAGGCAATAATATAAACAAAGATAGCCCTCTGCGACGGATACATCAGGGTGAGGATGAAACAGCAGAGGGCCGCCCCAAAGATATCAACTTGCTTACAATTCAGATGACAAGCCTTATAGATTTGTGTGTGTGTATATATATATATATATATATATATATATATATATTTCAAATATATTTCTTGCTTAATATATTTAATATCAAGTATATTTTCTACCTGATATACCCATGGCATGTCAATGGTTGAGTGAGAGGGTGCGAGAAATCAAGCAAAAACTTGAGAAGCTTTGTATCTAGTTTTATTGTCGACCACCTTTTTAATTAGTGAAATTTGTTCCAGCTCTCTCATGTTTTTTTTCTCGTTTATGGAATTTTCCTCATAAATTCTGTGTTTTGTAGTTGTGCTCAATCTTACTTGACGTTATTTTCTGAACACCTTCTCATACATAGCTAACATAACCCTATCACTCAAAACCTACCAGAAACACCATCCTTTAATTTTTCGTAGGGATGTTTCTTTTTTTCAAATATATTTTTTTTAATTTATCTTCTTTTGGTGCATCTCATGTTCTACTTTGTTGCAATTTAGGGTCAATTGCATGTCATGTGCTAGGTTGTGTTAGACCGACACCTAAGGGCATTTTCGTCTTTTTATTAGTTGTTATTGTGGGATATAAATAGGGATTAATACGTTAGGTTATGTTATACTATATGTGAGATTTTTGTCTAGAATTTTAGGATTAGGATTTGGGAGAGATGGTTTGCCTTCAAATTATGGGTGTTAGTGTTATGGTTTGGAAGAGATCACATCTCTTGAATTGTAGGTGTTTATCCTTTATGTATTTGAGCTGTGTTGTTTGATATTATTGAAATAAATTATTTTGTTGCCTAATTTTTTAAGGAAAATTTTTCTCCTTTCCACCGTACCTTCGTGATCAAAATCGACTTGGGAGTAATGGCAACCAAGAAAGTAGATGCTTTTGAGAAGCAATTAGAGAAATATGTGAATCAAATCAAATTTGAAATGGATGAGCGTTCTTCAAATTATAGGTGTTAGCGTTATGGTTTGGAAGAGATCGCATCTCTCTCTAATTGTAGGTGTTTATCCTTTATGTATTTGAGCTGTGTTGTTTGATATTATTGAAATAAATTATTTTGTTGCCTAATTTCTTAAGGAAAAATCTTCTCCTTTCCACAGTACCTTCGTGATCAAAACCGACTTGGGAGTAATGGCAACCAAGAAAGTAGATGCTTTTGAGAAGCAATTAGAGAAAGATGTGAATCAAATCAAATTTTAAATGGATGAGCGTTTTCTGTTCATGGAGAAGAGACTCACGACCCTGAATGACGAAGTTTGTGGAGTTTCACACAAAACCACCTCTGCCCGTCTTAGGATTAAGCGACAGTGTGGGGAACGAACGTGAGCAGCAACAATCAGAAAACTTCGTGCGGCATTAGGGCACCACCGTTGCCTTAGGCAGATCTAGAGCCGTGAGATTGAGCGAAGCAATCAGAAGCTGACTCCAACAGCAACACTCGGAAGGAATAATGCGTCATTCGAATTGTTGGCATGAACCGAAGCAGGCGGGATTGTGCGAAAGAGTTGATAACAGATTAAAGTTGCAAAACTTAGAAGAATTTGAGTGAAGAAATCAGGAGCAAATTCGAGCTACAACACTTGAAAGGAATAACACGACATCCAAACGACTATAATGAATTGAAGCATGTGGGATTGAGCGAAGGAGTCGGGAGCGGATTCGAGCGACCAATTAGAAGAAATAGCGCCACAACTGAATGTTTGGAACAAACATAGGCAATTGCAGATTCTCGTGATAGCATCTGGAGGGAATGACATGGCATATGAAGGTTTGGAAAGAATGCAATTTGGGACTAGAGAATTTCACTTCGAAGAATATCAACCTGGAACGGGGAACAACGGTGAGTAGCTCCTACAGAGGGCTGCATCCAATCGCTCCAGTGACTTTTGTTGGGCAACCTTCCAAACGGAAGGCGATTTAGGAATAATGGTGGAAGCAAAATAGTTGGAGAAGATTAGGAGAGTTTGTAAGTGACCGATTTTTAACGTTGCAGAGTATTCAAAATGGAGACAAGATGGTGGTGCTTCACGGTGTGATTTTGACACTGCAGGATATTCAGGATGGAGACAAGATGGTGGTGCTTCACAGTGGCCTTATTTTGTGCAAGACCTTGGTTTCAGCAGATTCATCGAAGGTGGTGGTTATGTTGGAATGATGGCTACCTAAGACTGTGAAGGGGTTGAGAGAAATTTTTGGCCTTGTAGGATACTACTAGAAGTTCGTTAAGGATAGTGCGCATTTTATTTATAATGCCCAAGAGGCATAGTTTTTGTTGTTTTTTGGCAAGTTTTTGTTACCCGTTTTTGATATATTAATGCAAAATGCAGTATTTCAAGGAATTTTGTTAAGGGTTGTAATTTGATTGTGTTGTTGACGGGGTAATTAAAGAATGAAAGCTTTCAGTTGGAGAAAATGACGACACTGTCTTTTAAGATGTTAAAAGAAGGTTATGGTGTGTTCTATTGGATTTCAGCCAACCTTTCATTATGGAGACAAATGCTTTAGGTTATGGATTAGGCGCAGTCTTCATGCAGTATCAACTTCTCATCACTTATTTCAATCAAGTGTTGATAGCGAGCTTTATATTCAAGTCAGTTTATGAGTGTGAGCCTCACGACTTAATCCAACAACATTTTTTTTTTCACCTTGATGACAAGGTGTCTTGTTGGGAGGGTAGTAATGTTAGACCGGCATCTTAGGTTATTTTAGTCTTTGTATTAGTTATTATTGTGGGATATAAATAGGGCTTAAAATGTTAGGGTTATGTTAGCTATGTATGAGATTGTTGTCTGGAATCTTAGGGTTTTGTTTTGGTAAAGGACGCCTACCTCTCACATTATAGGTGTTAAGATTAGGATTTGGGAGAGATCGTCTATCTCTCGAATTGCGGGTGCTTATTCTCTATGTATTTGACTTGTGTTGTTTGGTATTATTGAAATGAAATATTTATTTGCTCTAATTTCCATGAAAAAATCGCCTCCTTTTCTATCCGGTTGTTGCAACATAGGGTCAATATAATGATTGTCAATGGAAGAATTAGGATGGATATATACTACGTTGCTTTTTGCTGCCTTCTTCAAGTTGTTTTAAATTCCATTGTACACATTTGTCTACAATTTATATCAAACAATTTACTTTTTTCCTGTATATTTTTAATTGTTAGTAGTAATTTTACATTAACAATGGCGGTCTTTGTTACCTTATTTCTTGTTATTCATCTCCAGGTTATACTTCCACCTGATGGATATTTAAAGGCTGTGAGAGATCTCTGTTCTCGGCACAACATTTTAATGATTGCTGATGAAATTCAAACTGGCATAGCACGCACTGGAAAAATGCTTGCTTGTGACTGGGAGAACGTTCGACCTGATGTTGTTGTGAGTTGTTTGCATTTTGTTTGATTCAGTTTTGCAAGGGTAATAGCCATGCTATTTGATATATAAATATGCATATATCTTTCTTCAAGAGAACTAACACATTTGTTTTATTCTTGTACAATTTACATTGTCATCCCCAAAGCATAACCAAAGATAATGTTTATGTTTGTCATTTCATGCTATTGGATAAATTTTTATTGAAGTTTTACTTTTATCCGTTATAGATCTTAGGGAAGGCATTAGGTGCTGGAGTAGTACCTGTTAGTGCTGTTCTTTCTGACAAGGATGTTATGCTTTGCATCAGACCAGGAGAACATGGAAGGTGTGCTTCTTTCCTTTGTTTTTGATAGCTTAATCTTCTTCTTCCTTGGTGGACAATGTATCTTTGAAATTATTTGTAAATTTTAGATCTTGTCATAGAGAACATCTTTAGATTAAATATTTGGAAAAATGAATAGTTGGTAAGATGAAAGAAGTTGTAGAAAGTTAAAATTCTTATGATGAGTTTTTTATTGAGGACTCTCTCTCTCTCTCTCTCTCTCTGTGTGTTTATGTTGGTGCGCGCACGCGTGTATAATTTTTCCAAAGTTGAGATCATATTATGTACTCATCGGATAAATTTTGGCAGCACATTTGGTGGAAATCCTTTGTCAAGTGCTGTTGCAATTGCTGCATTGGAGGTTATTGTGGAAGAAAGGCTTATAGAAAGGTATTATTTCATCAAATTTCTTTGCTAAATATGCTCGTATTTTTTTTCTGCCAAATGTAGTTTTTAGCTTATGCTTATAATTGGATTTGGGGATCTGCAGGAAGCTATTTACTCGACATTATATTTTAAATTATATATTCTAAATTCCTACAAGTTAATCCATATATGAACCAGAACCAATTAACTAGTTCCTTTCAAATTATATTCTAAATTCCTAAAATTTAATGCACATACCACTTTCTCACAAGTTGAATGTATAGTTTTTTAGGGCATAGTTTTGTTTATGTGATGTGACTTGTTGCTGATCTGTTTTACCAGATCTTTGTATTCTTTTATTTGTCTTTGCCTATTCATATATTATTTTATAATAAGGAAAGGAGCATGCACTTACTATTGCATCCGTCAAGGAGATTACTGAAGCCTGTTTTGAAACTTTTTAAATGCTTCTAAATACTTGAAGCTTAAAATCTTGCCTGTTGGGGATTTGATGATTCTAGTTTACAAATTAAAATTAATTATACCACTCAATTTTAACATCCTTGGGGCAAGGGCGTGGCTGTTCGATCCCTCTCCTTCATAGCATCAAATATAAGGGCCTGGTTTTAGTCTTCCAAAAATACCTCTCCTTTTCCCCGCCCCCTTTTATATCCTTTGTTAGGCTGCCATATGTAGGGCTGTCAATTTGGCTCGTTGTTCGTGAACAGCTTGTGTTCGGCTCGTTAAATAGCTCGTGTTCGGCTCGTTTGTTAAGCCTAACGAGCCGAACACGAACAAATTTTTAAGCTCGAAATGTAAACAAGCCGAACACGAACAACAATTTGTTCGCTCGTGTTCGGCTCGAAATGACTCGAAAAAAAAAATTTAATAACTTTTTATATAACAATATATTACATATATTATTTATATAATAATATATTATATATATTTATGTCTAAGTTTAAATCATAACACCTCATGTGGCAATGTGGTTAGTGTTTTCTTTTGTATATATTTGATCCAGGTTCGAATCCCACACTTTACATTTATTTTTCTCAATTTTAGTTTAACGAGTCAATTTTGAGTCAAACACGAGTCGAACGCGAACACGAATATTTAAATCGAGTCAAACATGAACACACTATTCACTAGTCGATTTCGAACGCGAGCTGATTTCGAACACGAGCTATTTCGAACGAGCCGAACACGAGCTAAGCCTGAGCTTGCTCAAGCTCTACTCGTTTACATCCCTAGCCATATGTGCCCTGTTTATTGCTGCGTTTTTCCTTGGTGTGTGCCAATCTTTTGCGTAATTTATTCATTTGTTGATATGACTTTGCAGAACATATCATCATTCTAGTATATTTGGAAACTTGACATAGTTCATGACACGGGGGTTATGGAGGACCGATCAGTCCTCAAAGGGAGGGGGGCTCCCCCTTTTTCTCTCTCTCCCCTTCCCCTCTTTCTTCTTTGCACCTTCCTAATATAAGTCTTTCCAAATCTGAGTTTTTGATTATATTTATTCCTCTTTCCTAAATCTGAATTTTCATTATAATCTCTTTCCTAAACTGAATTTCTAAATCATAATTTCTGAATATTTTATTCTTTTTTTATGAATATGAATTTTCATTGTGTTAATCCCTTTCTTGAACTGAATTTTTTATTGTTTTTTCTTATTTTAAAACTTGCCTAAATTGAGTCTTAGTCCCATTATAAATAGGGGGTGTTTTGCTTGGAGTTAAGGTGTCATTTTGCTGAGTTTTTTTTTTTTTTTGGATTTTCTTTGTGGAATCATTTTCCCTTTTATAGGGCTGTATTTGAGGAGTTAGTGGTACTCCGGGTGTTGATGTATCTCGCATTTTCACTTAACCCTAATCCTTCTTCAGCACTCTTCTTAATCACCACCGCCTCTCCTACACTTTTCCCAAGCAACCGCTGGCTACTGCCCTGCCTCCAACCACTCCCAGCAGCCTCTCTGGGTCAGCCTTCTTCTTCCCGCTACTGCTCCTTGAATCCAACACCCCCAGCAACTCCCAGACTACCCACTGCAACCTTGCAGGCCATCCAGCCTCCTCCCTGCACCCAACCAGCTGCAGTACAGCTTTTTCCTCCCTCCAACCTGCTGCAAGCCTTTTCCTAGCAAGGCCGCAGCTCTCTTTTGCTCCCTGCCTCGTAGGCCATCTGCCTTCCACCTTGCCTCCTGCAGGCCTCCAGTCTCTGCCCATCGGATTCCAGCCCTGACAATGACTTTTCCCTCGTCCAGCTATGGTTCGACGCCACCCCTTCCGCTGCCTTGCTGCTCCCCCTTTATTCCCCTTCAAACTGCAGCAAGCTACATCTTCTATCGCCGCACGGCCTTCACCACAGCCGCTATCACCTACTCCTTTTTTCAGATTTTCTGCTCGTCAAGTTTGTTTGTGTCGTGCTTGTTGTGTTGTGTGTTTGCTTTTATTCTGCTCCATTGCTTTCGGTGTTCTCTTTACTTTGTGTCTCCATTGTAACCTCATTTAGAGTCAGCAATAATATTCGTTTTTTAGAGTCATGGTTTGGGTCAACTCCGGTATCACTTTCTCCAATTCATTTCTCTTTTGACTACTGGTAAATATGTTTATGATCCCATATTGAATTGTCCGATTATAACCGAATTCCTAGTGCTTTACACTCCATTAAACTAAAATCAATATTATTCTACGTGGATTGAAAGCATTCTGCATATATATTTTTAAATTTCACTCAGGTTTGTAGGAACCTCAACTCCAAGTAATCGAAGAAACAACAGCAAAACCTCGATTTAGCTAGGGCCTCTCGTTCAGCCTAGCTGCATAAAATCTAGTGCCCAGCTGCATGAAATTTATTATAGAGTATGTTTAGTTCTATTTTGATATGCCACGACAATCCCGGTCCTGGTTAGAGGAGTAATTGAAATACTTCTGAAGCCTCACACCATATTTCGGGAAATGTTAGAATGAATTATCATTCCCAATGGATGACCTAAGGAAGGACATTACTTCGATCCATTTTGTGTTCTAATATTTGAAGTCTTTTCTGTACTTTGCTTCCCTTGCTGCACAACCCCTTAGTGGTAGATGTAAAGTAATTGGGATTTAAAGTGCTTTGATGATGCTTATATTAAAGCAAACACGAACCTTTTTTTTCCTGATGATATCAGCATCAGTGAATTAGCTACTTTCACTAAGGTTAGTGTGTCATATTAGCTGAAGTAGATTAGATTACTTTTGATAGTTCTGAACTAACACGACTTGAAAAAATTATTATTTGACTCTCTTGGTTGAAAGACAAAGCTCTCAACTACTAAGGCTAACGTTACTTGCATTAGTATAATCATAACGCTGGCTTGAATGTTATCCCCGTAACATTCCTGTGGTAGTCAGCAAACCTCAATCATCTTTCTTTTATTTCTCCCTTTTTTCAACAATGAGAAAAAACTTTGGATTCATTCCTATCTAATTTGGGGCATTTACATGCACAGTTTTCTTATCTATATACATATCTAGCACCTAAACTTTAATATAAATATGCAGCATCACTTAAAAACACCGCAATTATTAACTTTTTAAAATTGAAATACACATTTTTATGCATGGATATTTAATACAAAAGTGTTACGCATGTAACCATCAAACTTTAGGTGTAAGATATTTGCATGCAAATTTTTTTATTTTTTATTATAACTGTACATGACATTTGTTTCGCTCTCTGCAGGGCTGCTGATCTAGGTCAAGAATTTAGGAATCAGTTAATGAGGGTTCAACAGCAATTTCCGCAAATTATTAAAGAAGTTCGTGGGAGAGGCTTGCTCAATGCAATAGACCTTACAAGCGAAGCCCTTTCTCCTGTGTCTGCTTATGACTTGTGCCTTAAACTGAAGGAAAGAGGCATCCTTGCGAAGCCTACGCACGACACCATAATTCGTCTTGCTCCTCCACTCTGTATTAGGTAAGTAGACACTGATTGTTTTAACTCAATGAATTTTTTTTCTACATATGATATCCTTCTATTCTGAAGTTTAAGGTTGGTTTAATTATATAAATTAATTATATTAGTAGGACTCTATAAACCAAGATATATGGTTTTGGTTACTATAAGTGAAAACGTGGTTATAAGTGGAGAATATTAATAGTTTATTTCACTTTTTATGCTATAGCATTTTTATTTTAAGAAATAAATGATAGTGGGTATGCATTTTTCCTTTGCTTGTTCGTAAAAATGAGCTCATTTTATAACTAAATCTTTGGTGTTTTATTGGTGGATTTGCCATGTTTTGTTATCTTGCAATTGTGATGGTAATCCCTGTCTGAAACAAGATAAAAGTAATTTTATTTGTGGACCAGTTTTGTTGCTTGTAATAGAAAATATGAATTAGATAATATTATGTTGGGTTTTAGTTTTCATTTAAATGTAATAAGAAATCAACATGACCTTGAACTCCTTTGGTCAAATAATATCGTTCTTACCTATAAAATGAGTGAATGCAGATTATTTTTATTATTTTTTGGAAGCATGCTTTCCATCCACTATGCAAATAAATGAGCCCTTAATGTATTGCAGTCTTCATTGCTCTCTAGGGTTGTTTGGTTGCCTGAATATGTAAAACATGTGTTAGAAAATAATGATTTCACTTATTTTTAGTGTAAAAAAAATCGTTATATTTTTATAAAGTGTGATTAATGGAATTCATCAATTTCATTGCTTTCCATGATTGGTTTTCTAAGTTACATGCAACCATATGTACCCATAGAATTGTGTTCCCAAGCAAATATTTCTGCAAGAGAAGGCTGCAAAGTTAGCATTGACAAGATTTATCGTCCCTGACGAAACCCCATTAATGCATATTGTCCGCTACCCAATAGTTTTTCCCTCTTGTTGGTTTGGTTTTTTTTTTTTTTTTTGTTTGGCAAGGAAATCTCTATTAATGCATTTCACATTCATAGAACTAATAAATTTGTAAGTATACAAAAAGTGGATGATTTCGTTAGTTAGTTGACAACCAATATAAATTTTTTATTGAAAAATCATCACATGAATCTCTTAAATCATTGTGTAAATGCTAGGGCGTCTCCTGGAAGCGCGAAGCTATATAACCTGAATACAATAAAAATTGTGCAGGGGCCGCTACATCGGTGCGCGGGTGTAGTGTTAAGAAACTAAATGGGTTGGAGAAAAGATTAGTGAGATTGATAGCTTAGATTTTAAAGTTTGGTTTATGGGTATTTGTCATACTAAAAATAGTGTATGTATAATCATAGATAAGAGTTTGAAAGATAAGTTATAAAAAGTAATAGAATTGAAGATAGAATTATAACCCTAGAGATTGTTGTTCGTTTTAAGATTCTTAATGTTATAAGTGTTTATGCTCCTCAAGTTGGTTTAGATAAATGTTTAAAATAAAAATTTTAGAATGACATAGAAAAATTAATACACATGATACCTATTGAAAAAAGAATTTTTATTGAGGAGCATTTAAATAGACATGCTGGTAGAGTAGTAGAAGAGTTTAGAAATATTCATAGTCGCTACGATTTTGGAGTGATTAATGAAAAAAGTAGTCATATAGGATTTTACTTTTAACTTATGATTTTATTATTTCTAATATTTTATTAAAAAAAAAAAAAGAGATGAACACATTGTTGTGGTGCTGTTATTGCTCATGAGAAGTACATCTTATATATGTTCTTCTCACGAGCAACAACAGCACTACAACATTATATATTATCATAAGCAATCTTGTTTTTGTGTTGTTGTTGCTCATGTGACATTATATATAAAAAAACTGGGTATATGAGGAGATGGATTGCTAACTTCATATGTTCTTATGATACATAATTTAAGGATGATGCAAAAATATACTGATTTAAATGAGTGAATAATACTTTTGGTACCATTGCTCATACTACAAGGAATGAGAAGCTATTTAGTATTTAGAATATATAAACTCATATTTCGTATGTCTGACTCTGGATTTTACTCTTTAGTCGTGAAGAGCTCAGTGAAGCATCAATGGCTTTGAAAGATGTCTTGGAGATTGATCTACCAAAGATGCAGAAGCAAAAGCCAAATATTGTCGATTCACCGACTACTAAGCAAGCTTGTTACAGGTGCCAGCGGCTAAGATAAGATGCAGGTGATAAGCTGCCGGCGGCTAAGGTAAGATCTTGGTGGTATGGTTGTCTGTTTGGTTCAATGAGCACAAAGGTAGTTTTTGGGCTCAAAGTCTTGCTAATTATATATGCAAACTGTGTGAAGTCAAATTATACAATAATATGGAGTCTCATATACTTTTTAGTGTGCAGATACTTCTATATAGAGTTTGCCAAAGTTGTTGAGATTTAACTAGCCTTTGTAATTTATATAATTAAGAAATGATTAAAGCTTTCTTGTTTTCAAATTTTAACAGTTGGCATTTCTAGAAGTCTTTCAAGTTCTTGAATCCAAACTCATATAACGGTCCTGAATTTTAAAATATGTGAAGTTATATAGTAGTACTTTTTAGGAGGATCCATTGCAACATTTTGATTTCTTCATTAAGTTGATGGATGATTATGCATTTATAAATGATAATCAATTTAAATTATTTAGCAGTTATTTGGTTACTTGTTAAGGAAATGCTGAGTAATTAGAATACAATGTATTTTGAATAATGTTGAGTTATTTGGTTGACTTTAAAATAAATGCAGAGGAATTATTTCTATCTTTTTGGTTATGTATTCTAAATACTTAAAAGAGTTGTTTGATAATAAAAACCTGGTATTCTAAATGTGAACTAGTTGTAGAATTTACGAATAATGGATGTATGAGCATGTTATATGAAAATTAACCCATGGTTTATCAATATTGGAATTTCAGTCTTTTTATTTTTTTGTTATTGTTACCGTTATTGCCCTGTCTTGTGGCATCAATGGCAAAAGACCGAACAATCAATTAATTTTTGGGAAATTTACATATATATATATAGCACGCAGTTCTTATTTATTTATATATCTCACACCTAAACTTTCATATTTACACACATATCACTCAAATCTTTAATATCACATCATAAATAATGCTATTATCACTTTTTAAAAGTGAAATATATATTTTCATGCAGAGGCTTAAATCACTACTATATTTGTAAATCTGAAAGTTTAGGTGTGAGATATGGAAATACATAAGAATTGTGTGCTGCATATGTAAATTTCTCTTAATTTTCTTCTTTATGCTTAGGTAAAGTATGAGCAAACGTGAGTTAAAAAATGAAACCAATATAAGACAATTGGATAGAACTTACAAGATTGGCTACATCAAAGATACAGACTTTAATCACTTGCGGACTGTTTGACATCGGATTTATGGTGGGAAAGATGTGGATTTAAGTGAAATTTTGCCAGATGGCCATTTTGGATAAAATAAATCCTAGGATGCGATAAATTCGGATTTCACAGATTTCAACCTTAAATCCCGGATTTAGTATATCCTATGACCAACGGATTTAACTTCGCGCGCTTCAAATTTAAGACACAGCTCGGTAATAGCTGTGGATTTACAGTCCAATAACCCTAATTGACTTTTAAATCCTAATAGAATTGCCAAATAGTTTCATAGGATTTATAGGAATTAGTAAATTCGTTGTCAGATAGTTTTTCGGATTTAACCCATTCAGGATTTAGTAAATCCGGATTTATGGGATTTACTAAATCTTAATAAATTAAATCTTATATGTTGCCAGATGGCACCTTAACATCATGGTGAATAAGAACCATCGGCCACATCAGGAAAGCATATAAATAAGACCTAAGTAAACCCATTGGCAACAAAACTCCAAAGAAGACTAAACATAAGACCTGCATAAACCCAAAGAATTGGTCAAGCTAAGCTAACAGAATTACCAGACAACAGTAAGTATGGTAAGGGGCCAATGAAAAGAAAAAGTAGCATTGAGCAGGGGATTTGTTGAGAAAAATACTCCTGAATAATATGCAAGGGTTTGGTTAGAAGACAGGAGTGAGAGCAAGGATACAACTGCAGCTTCTTGGATAGATTCTGTAGTGAGCTGCTCTTTGACATCGAGGTGGTCGGGATGTCCCGAGATCAGCCATGGCGACACAGGCAAGAGGTAGAGGGTGGAGATGGAAATTTTCCTTCCTTTTTTTTTTTTTTTTTTTTGATAATATCTACCTTTGTCGACTGATGGAGGTACAATGAAGGAGGAAATATCACGCGTGCAGAATCAGCATGAGGATTTGGTGGTCTTGTGGTGAATACCATTACAATATCACCACAATACGATCAAATTCGCACCCACACGTAATATTTTTTCCTAATGAAAACCTGGTGGGGAGCTGCGACGCTTTTGGAATTCGCTCAAATTGAGCGGGCTTTGATGTCACCAATAACTGTAAGTAAAGGCAGTATATTTTGTTTGATTCGGACCAATAGTATAAAAATAAAGGGCAGTGCAGGTGACAAAGAAACACATGCATTCTCTTTACTTGCAATCATACAGCGTTCAAGTTTTTTGAAGTTATGTTTAGGCTGTTGATCACTAGAAATGATTGATCATAAAAAATATGGAAAATGATTATACGATGAGTTATGATTATAGAAATGAATAACTTGAAAGGATGCCATATAGATGGAAGGATAGAGTAATTTATTTTCTTAGCACATTTTTATTGTTTGTTAAAAATTTTGAATTATTAGTTTTATTTAACTTTTTCTTCTATCATTTTTCATTCAAAAATATTCCACATGATTTCCTACTTGAATTCCGTCCTCTCCCTCCCACTCCCAGCTTGTCGTTCATATGAACAATAGCCATCTTCTCTTCCTCTTTTTCTGCCCCCTTTTTTTTTTTTTTTTTTGGAATAGGAAGATTTATATGCATACCAATCAATTCCTATGCATGAAATTGTGTATTTCACTTTTTAAAAGTAAAAAACTGTGTTATTTTTGTTCTGATTTGAAATATTTTATTGGTATAAATGTAAAAAAAATAAAATTTAGGCATTATATATGTAAATACATAGGAATTGAGTGGTATGTATGTAAATGTCCTTAAAAAATATTAGGCATGATTTCCTATTTCGATTCTTGTAATGCACTCACTAAATGATCCTTTTATCATATTGTTCTAGATGATTTTATTTACTGCTATTTTTATGTTAAATATTTTATTCATTCTTGTTTTTTTCTTCTTATAAATACTTTATCTGAATAGCTTTTAGATGAGGCATATATCTTTTTCAACGCAATACTTTGTTCAAAAAATTGATGCAATGGATTAATATTTGGGATAATTACATTCAGACCCTTTGAAACATTGATATTCACAAATTAAACACCTCGGTGTGTTTTTTTGAACGACCGAACTGATATATTCATGCATGTAACAATCAAACTATTGAGAGTTTGATAAAAAAGAAAAATCTTGGTCGGGGTTTTACCATAAATTTGGATATTTGAGTGGGAAATTCTAAAACGGATGGAAGGGGGTGGTTGATTTGTAAATAGCAAGTTTTGGGTGGTCTGTTGCCTGGCGTAAATCTGCTTTTGTTTTTCCTGTGGGTAGGTTTATTCGAATTGTTTTGATGTGTCGGATGCATCAACACATATGGTTAATTGATGTGACTCTTCTTTCGAAAATGCTTACACAGCCTAACTGTCATGCATGAAATGATTTTACATTGTTGTTTATGTAAAATCTGTAGAAATGGCAGGGCATCTGATATGGTTTGATGAGTAAGGCACAATAGTGTTGTCTGTTCCTTAAAAATACCTATTATATATATATATATATATTGAGATACTTGAGCTAATTTTTCAGAGTAAATTGCAATTTTTTTATTTGCTAACTTTGTATGCAATGTTAATATTATTAGTCTTATTAAGGTGCATCCTGCAAAGTTTATTATGAAGATAATGCTTTTCTAGGTGTGAGTGTGACTCGATGCAAGATGATTATATTGAGTTTTAATTTTAACATTAATTGTCATTCTTAGTAGTAATTAATCTTTGATGAATCTAGATTTTATTGTCCTACATATGTTCTTCTGCACCTTTTTTTTACTTGTTTTCATGTTTTTTTTTTTTTTTCATCTATAATTTGCTTGTGTACATGTGATTGTGATTGAGTTTGAGTTATATTGCAATAAAAAAAAATGTTAAGTTTCTTTGCATCTCTTGCCAATCTTCCTTAATGAAAGAAATTCTTTTCCCACTTGTCAAGCATATTTCTATTAATTTATTGTCTCATTACATCTAAAATCTAGTCCTTAAATGATTTACAATCTTGTAATAGTACACAATAATCTTCATTGGATGCATTTAGTATTTTGTAAATCTTTTTGTTTTTTTGACGTGGTCTGTAAATATGGGTTGCTACTTCAAGACTTTTTGTCAAGTAGCCTTGATCTTCTGGAGAAGTTGTCGACAATGTCATTCTCATTTCTTTTAACATAGTCATGCTTTTGTTGAGATACTTATTTTTGCCTTTTTCTTGTTAAATCCTCAGTAATGACAATTACTTAAGATATGGAAGATGCATTTATATTGGTAGTATACCTATGTGATGATCTTGTTGATAGGAAGTGCAAATACTTGTGAGCTAGGGACTATCATTAGCTCCCTACTCGGCTAGAATAGCTGGGAGGATGACATTGAGGAAGAGTGCTTAAAGAAGAAATATCTTTCAAATAGGATACCCTTAAGAAGTTGAAGGAGCAATAGTCAAGGAGATGTAGTAGCCATCAATAACGTCGAGAGGGATGTTAGGCATCAAAGAGATGGCCTCGAGCGAAGTGGTGTAGGTCTTCATCCTCTTCACATACAATAAGATATCAAGATTCTTGGAATTTTTTTAGAGACTTTGAGAATATCTACTCTCAAGAATTTTAACTTCTCTTGAGTTTGTTAGGGATGGCAAATAGGTCTGAGCCGATTGCAAATGAACCATTTATATGATCATATTTTGAGGTGAAGTTAAACTAAAGTAGGTAGGTAAAAAAGGATAATACTTATCATAGAGTATCTCCCTCACAGCATTTTGGGGGACATAATTGAACTTTCTAGCCCATAACCTTGGTATTATATTCAGGTATATAAAGTTAGGAAGCTAATCCTCTTAACAAATGAGCTTTGCTTGGTCTTGACTACTAATCCAATAGCCAACTTCACAAAGATATTATTTCACCTCTCAATGTCTCATACTTCGGACTAGTCATTTGTACTTAAATGAGAATTGAATACACCCATTCTTGAAAGGCTTCATTGAAAAAATATGATAAAAGAAGACAACATTGTTTCTCCTTTGTCCTCATGCATGAGATCATGATAACAATGCTCGAAAAAAATTAATCATAACCTAAGCCAGAACGAGTCCATAAAGTCTAAGATATCAACAATTTCTTTATATGAGGGGTCACAGTCCCAATTTTAATTGTCCATAAAAAATCTTAACTTATCTTAAAAAGCACTAGAGAATTCTCTTTTCCTTGGGAGCAAAAAATTTTAAAGTCAAAGAAAATGATATGGTGGCCTCTAGCATTTAGTTTCATGTGATGGAATTTGGATATATTCAAAAAAATTTATTGTGGTGTGACTTGGGAATATTTATTGTGGGCTTTATTCTTTTTTATTGTTTAAGTGATGTTATTGGTATATTTTGTTTCAGTGTTATAGTTGGTCGCTAAAGTGGTTCATTGTAGTGGGCTATTGCAATATTATTGTGGCAAGCCTAGCCAAAACTTTGTATTGTTTAAATAGTAACCTAAATGCACCATGTTGGAAAGCAATAGTGTAGTTTTGAAGCCTTGGATATACCTTCACAATGGCCTAATTGCACCTTATCAATGAAGCCATTATAGAAGCAAAATGAGTAAATGAAGGTCATAGAGTAATTGCAAGAACATGGCGAGTGAAGAGTGAGAATAATGTGGTGTAAATGAACATCATAAAGTCCTTGTAAGAAGATCGAAAGCCTCTTTATAAAAGAAAAATGAGATTTTTTAAGCAAAATCATTCATCATAAATGGAAAGAAAAAACACTTTAAGTCAATTTTCTTTTTTATCATTATAATCAAAGCATTTAAGATTTTGAAGCCGAGTTAAAATAAAAGAGAGGCAAATAAATAAAGTGTAACACTTCAAATAATTTGTGTGCAAGTTAGATGTACTTGAAATAGCATGAAGCCATGAAAAGAAGTTATTAAAATATAATCACACCAAAATGAATTCACAGTCACTTATTACTCAAGAGAATCCATAAAAAAAAGGATCGAAAATTGCATCAAAAGAAATTTCACCTATCTTCATAAGTTTTAAAATAAATCATCTATCTACTAAGAAATATGTCAACTCAAGGTGCATATATTTGTGAGTTGCAATAATTTCAGCTCTCAAATCTTGGACGTTTTAGTGGATAGAGGTAAGGATCGTATGAAAGATCATGTCAATAGCAACTTTCACCTTTAGGTGAGAGCTTCGTCTTTTTCTTTTCAATGATAGTTCTAGTTATGGTGAGTCGATCCTCTCAAGCTCACAGTTGATTTTGTAAAAATTCCCAAACTTGAATTATTGGTAGTTTTGAAACAAGGATCTTAGGGTGTATTGACATGTGATTCATTTTTGGTACCAAGCTAGGTACTTGGGCCACAAAGTTGTAGACCGCTATGAGAGCAGAAGTTTGACTCTTTGAAATCGTGCTCATATGAGCATGGCTTTATAAGAAGCTCATCGTCGGGATGCTCACTAGCCTCGATGGTGAAGATGAACTCAATTGTGGTTTCAATAGCTAGATAATTCCCTTTGTGTTCAAGTCACTTCACAAAATTTGTGCATATAATATTCATCTAAACTGGAATGAAAAGCACTTCACTCAGAAGTTTGTCAAGGAGTGCATTGACCAATTGTTGCCACAAACCCGTCGTCCAAAAATAACAATTAGAGGTGATAGCCATGACATTTGAGAAAATGGGTTATAACCTAAAAGTTCATTTATGCTCAAATGGATAAAAAAATTCCTAGAAATCATAAGTGTAACTCTTTGTGCTAACCCTTTCTTGTAAAAAGGGTTGGTCATTCTTAACTTCAGTAGTCGCTTGTGTGTGCAGCTCACAGTCTCGAAAGATCTAATATAGTTGTAAAACCTTCCTATTAAATAAGAAACTATTCTAAAAATGAGATATAAGAAGGTAGAGAATTTTTCAAGTACAAAAGCTATGAGACAAGGTTATTTGAATCAGAGCTACTACTTAAGCTCAGGCTTGTTGTTCAAGCCCGCCGCAACAACATCTTACGAAGAACCGTCGACAATCACTTGCTCAGAAACTGTCTCCTTACCCTCTATTCTCTATACAACTTTTTTCTTATCTTGATCACATGTTGAATTGATTTTTGATCTTCTTCTCCTTGATAATCCTACTTGCATCTATTAAATATGCTTCGACACAATTTGCTGTTAAGAATGTTGGTTTCTTTCATTGCAGACGAATCATCTATTAAAGGTATGGGGGATTTGTGTGGCTATTATAGACTGGTCTTGCTGACATGTAGAGCAGCTAAAGCATAGCCATTACCAAAGAGATAAATGCAATGTGGTTTATAATGCAAATTTAGTTGAAATCTATCATTTTTATCTTTGATATTAATTCAAGGTAATAACTAACTTAAGTCTCATATTCATATGTGCAAGTAACTCTTAAATGCTACAAGAAAAATGATGGATTAAATGTATGCCCAAAAGAGTTTAAAGAATCAAGAACAATGCACAAGAAGCATAAGCTCTAGCATATTTTATAGTCATGCATAATGTACTTTGTCAGAAACTGAGAACTTAAAGGTAAAAA
>NEWO01000117.1:976111-994210 GCA_003013225.1 Phalaenopsis aphrodite
TTTGAAATATAAAAATCTCCGTAATTACGGGTCGAGATAAGCTTTGGGCACCGTTGTCGGGGAAGCAAAGAAGTTTTTTTAGACTTAGAAATTTTATTTAAACTGTGGAATTATTTAATAAAAAATTGTAGTGTTGTTTAAAATATTTTAAAAACATATTTTCAAAACCCAAAAAAAATTTGAAAAACCAAAAATATAAAAATAATATATTTTTTTTATTTTTAGTTTTATTTAATTTTCTGAACTTTCACATTTGCATGCGTAGTTCAGAATCCGAAAGTTTAGTACCTTACAATTATGAGTTAGAATGAATGATTAGTTAATTAGAAAACAAAAAGAACTTCACAATTTGCAAGAAATGGCTAACACATCACATAATAATATTGATATTCAAACTATTGAAAATGAACATCATCATGTACAAAAAACTTTAAGGGGCTATGCAAACTCTACAACAAATGAAATCTCTTAAGCATACAAAACCCCGTTGTAGTAGATAAGTCATTCAAACTTAAAACTGTTATTATCCAACTGGTACAAAACAACCAGTTTAGGGAAACACCATCTGAGGATCCAAATTTGCACCTTGCAAGTTTTCTAGAACTATGTGCTACATTTAAGTACGATGGTGTATCAAATGATGTCGTTAGGGTTAAACTTTTTCCTTTTTCCTTAAGGGATAAAAAGATGTGGTTAAATTCTTCAGCACTTGAATCTATTAGAACTTGGGAGGATTTAGCACAGAAAATCTTAGCTAAGTATTTTTTACCTTAAAAAACTGCTAAGCTTATAAATGACATTATTTCATTTACCCAATAAGAATGTGAGTCAATATATGAAACTTGGGAAGATTTAAAGAACTCCTCAGAATGTGTCCACACATGTCTTACCGGACTAGTTAATTATTCAAACATTTTATAATTGGTCAGTAGGATCCCTTAGATCTACGATAGATGTTGCGGCTGGAGGTTCATTAATGTCAAAACCATTTAATGAAGTTTATGCATTAATTGAAGAGATGACTACTAAAATTTTTTAATGGCCCTCTGAAAAGGTAAATCTTAAAAAAGTAACAAATATTCATGATAATGATGTTATTCCTATTATGGCATCTCAAGTCGTTGCGATATCCAGGAAGTAGACCATTTTGGTACAAACTTTTCTCAAACATCTCATGTGATTGAAGAAAATTCATTATGACAAATGATTGATTATTAACCATCATTAGAGACTTTAAATACAATTAACAATAAACCCAATAACTCGTATTCTAATTATTACAATCCAGGTTGGAAAAATCACCACAACTTCAACTTGAATAATAATTATGGTGGTGAAAATCAGCAATGAAGAAACGTTCAAGCAAACCCATTAGGAAATTGGAACAACCAGAGAAATACTAACTATAGTCCTTCTTATCCTCCTGTCTTTAATAACCAACAATTTAAAGAAAAGAAGTTGTTTATAGAAGAAGTGGTGTTACAGATGTGTAATCAATTACAAATTTAGAGTGTTGCAATTAGAAATATTGAAAATTAACTAGGACAAATTGCTAATACACTTAGCAATAGGCCTTAAGGGACACTTCTTAATAATACTGAAATAAATCTAAAATACTAAAACAAAGAACAAGAACAGGTTAAAGTTGTCCAACTCAGAAGTGTAAAGGAATTAAATGTTGGAATTCAGAAAGAGATTGAAGTTGAGATAGAAATTGTAGAAACTGAAAAACCTGAAGAAATTGTTCCTAAGGATGTGGAAAAACTAGTCTCTCCAACTAAGATTAATTTAGAAAGACCACCACTTCCTTTTCCTCAGAGACTTAGCAACAAAAACTGATCAACAATTTTCAAAGTTTTTTGAGATATTTAAGAAACTTACAATCAATATTTCTTTTGCTGAAGCCTTGGAACAAATACCAAGTTATGCTAAATTTATGAAAGAAATTTTAAACAAAAAGAGAAAATTTGAAGATTATGAAATTGTTGCAGTAAGCAAAGAATGTAGAGCAATAATTTAGAAAAAACTTCCTTCAAAAACTCAAGGATCCTGGTAGCTTCACTATACCTTGTGCAACTGGAGAAAAATTTTGAGGAAAAGCTTTATGTAATTTAAGAGCTAGCATTAACCTCATGTCATTCTCTATATTCTAAAAGTTAGGTTTATGAGAGATTTCTCTCACTATTATAACTCTTTAGTTAGCTGATCGATCTATCACTTATCCTAAAGGGTTTATAGACGACGTATTAGTGAAAGTGGATAAATTTATCTTTCCTGTGGATTTTATTGCGTTAGATATGAAGGAAGATACAAAAATTTTTATTATTCTTGGAAGACCTTTCCTTGCCATTAGACGAGCAATGATAGATGTGCAGAAACGGGAGTTAATCATGAGAGTTAACGACCAATAAGTTACATTTAACGTGCTCAAATCTATTAAGTATCCAGCTAAAGGAAAAGATGATAAATGTTATATAATGGATATTATTGATTATTTTATTGTTAATCATTTCCAAGAAATAAGTGATGTTATAACAAATTAAAAAGAACAGGAGGATGAAAGTGAAATTGAGTTGCAAGGTGAATCAAATGAGATAAATACTAAGGATTTCAATTATGTTTAGGAAAAAATTGAGATTTTGGACACTATTGAAAATAGTAAACCTTTGATCCCTTTAATTGAAAAACCTCTTGAACTTAAGATGAAAGTGCTCCAAAAGCATTTAAAGTACGCATTTTTAGGGAATTCATCAACATTATTTGTTATAATATCCTCAGGTTTAATTGAAGATCAAGAAGAAAAATTAATGGAGACTTTGAAATTATAAGAAGGCTTTTGGATGGACATTAGCTGATATTAAAGGAATCAGTCATCAATCTGCATGCATAGAATTTTAATAGAAGATGACCATATGTCTATGGCAGATCATCAAAGAAGATTGAATCCTTTCATGAAAGATGTTGCAAATAAAGAAAATTTAAAGTGGTTGGATGTTTGAATTGTTTATCTTATTTCTGCCAGTGCTTGGGTTAGTCATATTCACGTATTCCTAAGAAAGGGGGAGTGACAGTAGCAGTTAACAAATGAAATGAATTAATTCTAATAAGTCAAGTCACTGGGTGCCGTATTTATATTAATTATAGAAAATTAAACATTACTGCTATGAGAGATCACTTTCCTCTACCTTTACTGGATCAAATGTTGGATAGACTAGTTGGACACCTATATTTCTGCTTTTTGGATGGATATTCTGGATACAACAAAATTTTCATTGCTCCTGAGGATCGGGATAAGATTACATTTACAAGTCATTAAGGGATTTTTGCTTTTAGAAGAATGTCATTTAGTTTATGCAATGCACCTGCAATTTTTTAAAGGTGCATGATGTCTATTTTTTTGCGGTTTAATTGAAAAAGGAATTGAAGTTTTTATGGACAATTTCTCAGTCTTTGGAACCTCTTTTGATTCATATTCAGATCATTTAACCAAGGTTCTTCAACACTGTGAAGAAATAAATTTAGTTTTTAACTGGAAGAAATGTCAATTTATGGTCGCAGAAGGAATTGTTTTAGGATATAATATTTTTGAAAATGGCATGGAAGTTTATATAGCAAAAATTCAAGTTATTGTTGAACTACCCCCATCTACCACGATTAGGGGAGTAAGAAGTTTTTCAGGACATGCTGGATTCTACAAGTGTTAAATAAAAAACTTTTCAAAAACCGCTAAGTCTTTTTGTCATCTTATAGAAAAAAGATACGACATTTGATTTCAACGAGGAATGCCTAAATGTCTTCAAATTATTAAATGATTAATCACTGCACCTATTATTGTTTCACTCAACTTGAAAAAATCTTTTGAATTGATGTGTGATACAAGTGATTATGCTATTGATTTTGTATTAGGACAAAAATACGATATGATTTTAAAGTTATATATTACGCATGTAAGACTCTCAATGAAGCACAAATTAAATAAACTACAAATGAAAAGAAGCCAATGATCATCTTTTTTTCTGATTTTTTTATCCCCTCGTTTTTTTAGAAATCTGTACAACAAAATATATTTTGTGACAAGTCTCCATAAAACATTATTTTTTTTTCACTTAATGTTTACATTAATTTCTTAAATATTTAGTTCACTAAATTCATTGAACACAAAGAATCATAAAGGATTAATAAGGGCTGAGGTTATAGATTGAGAATTCTTAGTAATAATTGAGCATGTACAAGGCTAAATTATGGCTCATTACAAGTTTACCAAGTCCTATTAAAATTTATGAATGCCCATAAATCAAGTTAATTTTAAATCATTTTTATTTTAAAGCAAAGTACTTCACTTTTGAAAAACTCAAGTTAGTCTATTTTAGTTAACATTTTATATTACATTTTATAAGTTTTTGTTACTTAAAATAAAATATGTATGGATATGAAGCATAATTTTTCTAAATATATTATTATATTGTAATTTTTTATATGTTTGCTTGATTGCATTCTTACACAAATAAAAATATTCATATTATAAGGCCTAATCTTCATGTCACAATTTGGTGTCTTGGACTCTTGATGATATGACATTTTTTTGCACAACTCCAAACCTAAATCAATAATTGATGCTAAGAACTTAAAAAATTCTAGACAGTTTGCACAATAATGAATGTCTGACGTCAAACCATGCTAACATGCTATTGACAACAAGGAGAACCCATTATTGATTAGGTTCAACCCCAAACAATTAGAGTTGATTCTATGTGACCGTGAAGATGACCGATCAATATAATTCATGGTAAATGAACCTTTAGTTAGTTTAGGGGTTTATCAAAAACATTTTTTATGCTATTGGTGTATATCAGATAAGCGTCTATATGAATCTCTAGGAAATCCATTAAACAAAAGGAACAAAGTTTCATTGTTCAATGGGACCTACAAAAGGAAGACCAAAGGCTCATGGGTGGAAAGCCAAGGGTCATTAAGCAGAAGACTGAAGGTCCCTCAGTGGAAGAATAAAAGTCCAGCATCATAACACTAAACATTCATTGATAGAGTATCTTAAAACTTGTCTAACTAAGGCAACCCCTTTTAAGCTTGGGTTGAAGGCAGACCGAGTGAAAGCGGTCCGAGCCACCAAAGCTTATTAGACCGAGCGAAAGCATCAATTCATCTCTTATCAAAAAGGAATAATTCAATATCACCAACCATCTCACATGCACTCCTGGGATATCTCACAAGGGGTTGAGAACGGGTCCTCAACAGAGCATCTCGAAGAGTCTCTCTTGTCGATGACTTAGCTATCTATCAGATTACGATGATTTACTATCTATCAGATAGTTTAGTCTTACTCTGTCGACAAGAGTTTATCTTCATAGGATCAAGACAACCAATTCAGTACAACTGATCGAGTCAAGTAAAGTTGACCGCCCAAAGACCCTCAGAGGCCAATACACAAACACATTTCAACACAGATCCTGACGAACATATAGTTAAGTATATAACTTAATATGATATATATATGAGGTATGCACATTTAAATATATTTTAAAAATTCTAAGATTACCATACATATAGTTAAGTGTATAAAAATTTTAAATATATTTAAATATTTAAAGCATAACATAATTTTACTTTTCTTATAATTTAAGCAAGTGTATATACATTATACAAAAATATTACCATACATATAGTTTAATATTTGTCTCATTTAGAAAAAAAAAATTAAATATAAAATATTATAGATAGATATATTAAATATTTGAAAGTTTCTTGTATTATTTAAAAATAGGGGTATTTACATACATACCACTCATTTCTTATGTATTTACATATGGAACATCTAAGCTTTATCTTTTGCACTTATTCCGCTCAAATCATTCATATGGCATACAAAATATCATTAGTTTTAAGTTATACAAATAAAATATACCTTTCAATATATGGACAAAATGACATATATATCAATATTAAAGTCTAGGGGTCCCATAAGTAAATACATTAGAATTGAATAAGTCTGTTTGGGCAGCTTCAACTTACTGAATAATCTACTGATAAGCTGATTAAAAATAATATGTTGATAAGTTAGGTGCAGTTAATATTAGAAATTTTTATTTTTTTTGAAAAGTCAGACTGCTGCAAGAAAGCTGCCACCGCATCTAGATAGGTGCTGTCAAAAAACTCTGCTTTCAGCGTTTTCAAAATGTATAAGCTGCCAAAACACAATTTACCTAAATACTTCAGGTGTGTTTTCAAAACGTCACCGCACCAAATAAGGTGCCAAACGGACTCTAAATCTTATTTAAATCGGTTTTTTAATTTAAAAAATCACCTGGCTTTTTGATTTGTAAATAGTAATGTTTCTTGTGGTGTGTGTGTAATTATCCCAAATATGTATCGATATTTTAAGAGTGTAGTCGGGGAAGATGGCAATCACGCGTTTTCAACTCTCGGTTTTGGAAGACAGAAGAGAAGCAATTCCAGAGTGCTCTTAAAACCCTAGGTTTTGCTATGTGCTCTCGAACCCTCCATCTTCTCTCCTCTGCTGTCGTCTTTCTTGTTACCCGGGACGATCTCCTACTTCCTCGTGTAGCTGTGAGTTAGATTGATTAGGATAAGGATTTGTTCTTTGTTTCCCGCCATCGTCCCCCTCATCTCCTTCGCGGAATCGTCACGGAAACGGCGGATATTGTTTTCTAGGGCTTATTTCATTCTCCTCGCTTTTGTTCTCGCTTAATGGTTTTCTAGCTTGATTTGTGCTTTTGTTTTCTGATAAAATGTCGAGTGTGACGCCGGATCTACTGGAGCGGTGGGCCGGGGATGGTTTAGCCGCGTCGGCGGAGGTAGAGGAGGAACAAGGGATAGACCACTTTGATCGGTTGCCGGATTCGATCCTTCTAGTTATCTTCAACCAGATCAGCGACGTGAAGGCGCTTGGCCGCTGCTGCGTCGTCTCCCGACGCTTCCACTCGCTGATACCCCTTGTCGACACCGTTTCTGTCCGCATCGACTGCGTTATCTCCGATGATATTTCTACGTTGTCTGCTTCATCTTGTTCTTCAGCTGCAGCAGAGAAGACCCGCAGCATCCTTTCCCACTTCGCACGAGTTGTTCTTGGTGGCATTGTGCGCCCCATCTACGCCCTCGGTCAGATCCTCTCCTCTTCCTCATCCAAGCGCCTTTCCTATGCCGAATCTTCCTTTTCTGAAGTTTCCCACTACTCGCCATCCGAGGTTCTGAAGAGCTTTAAGGAGATTCGACGCCTCCGGATTGAACTCCCTGCGGGCGAGCTGGGAGTCAATGATGGGGTACTTCTCAAGTGGAAGGCTAGCTTCGGATCTACCATAAACAGCTGCGTTATTCTTGGCGCCTCCTCTGTGCTTTCCTCGTCATCCACGTCCCTTCCCACACAATTAGGGAGCCGTAGCCCCTCTTCTGATCTCTGTGGTGGAGAAGACAACGCTAGCATCCCTGAATCTTTTTACACCAATGGAGGCCTCAAGCTTAGAGTGGTGTGGACTATCAGCTCCCTGATTGCTGCCAGTGCCCGTCACTACCTGCTCCAGCCCATTGTCAGGGATCATAAGACATTGGAGTTTTTGGATCTTACCGATGCAGATGGCCAAGGGGTGCTGAGCATGAATAGACGGCAGCTGCAGGAGCTAACAATGAACCCGGTTTCTGCTTCAGGTTCATCACAGAGGACCTTAATGCCTGCACTTAGCATGAGGCTATGGTATGAGCCACAGCTCGAGATTCCTTGCGGGATGATGCTTAAGGGGGCTACATTGGTTGTGATACAGCCCAGTGAAGAGAAGTCCAGAGAAATGGTGGCTGGTGGAAGTTGCAATAGTGATGTGTTGTCTGATTTATCTTGGGTTTTGAATGCATTTCAGGAACCATACTGTAGTGCGGCAAGGTTGTTGATGGAAAAGAGGCCATATTGTCTTGAGATGAATTCCTTCTAAAATGCTATCAAGGATCCATGAGAAGCACCTTGGAGGTAATCGATTTTCTTGACAACTGAACTGTAAAATCAATTGAAGATTCATAAAAAGTGCACTATTGTTGTTGATTAAATTTAAGAAGCCGCATGCAGAGTTTTGTTTCCAAGCTACTTTATTTACTTTGTACTGTTAGTGTGTGATAGTTCTTCTGACAAGTAAATGGAAAATCATGAACAAGCATCTAGGAAAGGTGCAGCTCACCACGACCTTTTCGGTGCAGTTCGTGTTAGGGTGTTAAGCACTAACTAGTGTACCTACTGCACATAGGGACGGGGTAGGCCATCTGTGGGCAGACCAGTCTTTGTGCCAGAACTATGTTTATTTGAAGAGAAACGCAGTATGAAATCTGTTTGCTTCATTATTTATCTGGTCTACCTTTCACAGCTTAGTTCTGTAAATTGTTTATTTATTCTTCATGTGCTAAAGTTATAGGGTATGAAATATGCAAATTTTAAAATTCTGGTATTGTTCTTTTCTTTTTAATTGTCTCATATGTGTTTTTCTCAGTGGGCATGAACATGAATAATTTCAACGTACGACCCTGCAATAGCTTTTTTCTTGGTTGTGCAATTAGTAGTTTTTTTAAATATAATTGATTTATTACAATTTTTATTTTTGGGGTTCTAGTTGTTCATTATGTCAGTTTTGGGAGCTTATGACTCTTCATCTGTGTCGAATAATGAAAGATATGATCTTATTAGATATTCCGATTTCACGTGCCATGCACTTTGTGGGGAAATATTTCAATGAAAAATTGTGATTAAAGAAGTTGTACGGTTTGTTAGAAAAATGTTGGCATTCAATAGTTTTTATTATTAGGTGAGGTGGATGCTACATTCGATCCACCTGGAAATATGTGCTCTGCATGCATAAATTATTTGAGATATGTTAGTAGTTTTGCAGAACATATTGATTTTCAGGCATCTTTTCTTTAAGTAGAGTGTAGAGCTTGACATTTGTAATCTTTCAAACCTTTATTGTAAGATATGATTGTGTTGAGACAATTTAATAAGTTCATTTGTCAATCACAAACATAAATACGATGACTTGAATACGATGAAATGATGGCATGACATAATTGGGGAATGTGCTATACAATATGGTGTGGATATAATTTTATATATATTGAATTATTAATATAAATTATATAATTTCTTTTGTGAGGTATGACTCATATACCAGATAAGGGACAGATGCTGGAGCAAAGTGGAAACATTTATTCGATTGAAGGAGTTTCGTTAATTGGGTTGGGTGTGCGCGGGCTTTGTCCCCGTGGTCCGGTACAGGGTAATTTTGTAATTTCATATTATACACTAGGGTTATATATATATTGTATTTGTAACCCCAAGGGGATGCACTATTTTTAAGAAATCAAAAGAAGCCATCGTTCATTGCTTTTGAGGACGTAACCATATAGCCGAATCTCGTTAAATCCTTATGTTTGTTCTTGATTGTTCAGTCGATTCTTATATTTTTTTGCCTTAATTTATCAACAATTGGTATCAGAGTAAGGTTTTAGGGCAGAGTTGTTTGGCGCAGGATGGAAGAAAAGGAACGCTCGGTCACGACTTAGACGAAGAAGATCGCGAGTGGTGCGGCTTGGCTTTGGCGCGAGATAAAGAAGATCACGGGAGGAGCGAGTTGAGATGGCTATGTTCGATGCAAAGTTTGAAGTGTTGAAGTATGATGGAATAAAGGATCTTGAAGGCTTTGTGGCCAACAGAACTATATACAATAGCGGATGAAGATTCGGAAGAATTGCAACAACGAGCGACATAAACCATACGTTTATGTCTGATAGATAAGGTTATATATCACGTAATAAATCTAAAATCTTCAGGAGAAGTATGGAATAAATTTGAAACTCGGTTTATGTCCAAATCCCTAATGAATAAACCGTATATAAAGCAAAGAGTGTATGGATTGAAGATGCAAGAAGGCTCTGATCTGACGCAACACATGAATGTCTTCAATCAAATAATCACAGATTTAACACGACTTGATGTGAATATTGAGGATGAAGTCCGAGTAATAATTTTGTTGTGTTAATTGTCTTCGTCTTATAAATGTCTGTTGACTACTCTTACATATGAGAAAGAAACAATCAAAGTTGATACAATTACTGCAATATTGTTGGCTGACAACCGACAGAAATAGAATGCAGGGAAAACTCTCATGGTGACAGTTTTTATGTTAAGGATAATCAAGATCGTGGAAGTAAAAGTAGAGTTTTGGAAAACAAAATTCCAGATCAAAGTCTAAAGACAAAAAGACGATTCATTGCTACAAGTGCAATGAGCCGGTACATATGAAGAGAAATTGTTCAAAGCTCAAGAAATAGACTGATGAGAAACGTGATGTATCATTCAAATTTGTAAATGTGGCGCAGAGGGACAATTCAGATTGCAGTGATTGTGATCTGTTTTCAGTTTCATCAACTTAGTTCATAGATGCATGAATTCTTGATTAAAGATGCTTTTATCATATAACACCTAATAGAGAATGGTTCACTTCATACATGTTATCTAATTCTGGTTCTGTCTATTTAGGTGATGATAGATATTGCAATATTATTGATATTGGTAAAATCATAATTAAGATGTATGATGACACTATTAGAATATTATGTGATATTAGACATGTTCCAGATTTGAAAAATAATTTAATTTTCTTAGGCATTTTACATAAAAATTATTTTATTTCTAAAGCAGATGAGAATAGAAAAATCATTAGAATTGTTAAGAGTGTATTTACTGTGATAAAAAGAAAGTTAACTGCATGTAATATCTATAAACTTTTAGAGAGTACAGTTGTAGGTAGAGTTATTAAAGGTGCATTTACTGTGATACAAAGAAAGTTAAGTGCATGAAATATCTATAAATTGTTAGGGAGTACAGTTGTAGGTGGAATTTATTCTGTCGAGTCATATGATGATGATACAAAACTGTGGCACATGCGTCTTGGTCATCTGAGTGAACGTGAGATGACTGAATTGTATAAAAGAAATCTGTAATATGGTGTTAAAAGTTGCAAACTTGATTTTTGTAAGTTTTGAGTTCTTGGAAAATAGGTTAGAATTAGTTTCATGACCGGAAAACACAAAACCAAAAGAATTCTTAATTATATGCTTTCTGATATATGAGGCCCTATCAGGGAATCGTCATTGTGAGAGTCACTGTATTATGTTACCTTTATTGACGATTTTTATAGGAAAGTTTGGGTGTATTGTTTAAAATAAAAATTTGAAGTTTTCGTCAAATTCAAGCTTTGGAAAGCTGAGGTGGAGAACTAAATTGGTAGAAAGATTAAACACTTGAGGTCAGATAATGACACAAAGTACACAAATTCGTAGTTTCAGAAATTTTGTGAGGAGCATGAGATTCAAAGACATTTTTAGTGCAAAAAACACCACAACAGAATGAAAATACAGAAAAGATAAACATATCTTTAACTGAAATGGCAAGATGTTTGAGACTGAATGCAGAACTTTCTAAAAGCTTCTGGGCAGAGGCTGTATAACGTGTTACTTCATCAATAGATCATCTCGGACATCATTGTGTGACAAGGTTACAGAAGATGCATGGATAGGTAATATAGTTAATTTTGATCACTTACACATTTTTGGTTGTCCTGTTTATGTGCATATATCTGGTGATGAAAGATCAAAACTTGATCCAAAATCCAAAAGTGCATCTTTCTAGGATACTGTAAATGTTTTAAATGACACAAGTTTTGGGATCCGATTGTAAAGAAAATGGTGATCAATAGAGATGACGTTTTTGATGAGCAGTTCATGTTGTAGCATCATCAAGACAAGAAGTCAGAAAATAGTTCCAGTTCAGATACAGCGCAGTGGATTTAGAACAACATCCAGTAACAACTGAGAAAGTTGAAAGTTCAAATTCAACATTTAGTGATTCTAACACAGATGATTTGCAAAATTATAATATAGCCAGAGACCGACAGAGAGACACCATTATAAAACCTCTATGCAGATTAGGTTATGAAAACTTTGTCTCTTGTGCACTTCTCATCAGTAGTAATGATCCAGTCATCTTTCAAGGAACTGTCACTAGCCAGAAGAATGAGAAATAGATGGGTGCAATGGTTAAAGTGATAGAGTCTTTGCAGAAAAATCATACATGATAGCTAGTTCAACTTTCTGAGGGAAATAAGACTATTGCGTGCAAGTGGGTGAAGAAAAGGTAACCAACAGTATCAGAAAAAGAAATGAAAAAAGTTCAAGGCTCGATTGATAAGAAATAGATTTTCACAGTAGTAGGGGATAGATTATGATGAAATCTTTTCTCTTATTGTCAGACATGTTTCAATCAGAGGACAGTGTTTGTATTAATAATTATTTGAGATTTGCATCTAGAGCAGATGGATGTTACAACTACATTCTTGCATAGTGATCAGGAAGAGCAGTCATGGAGCAGCCAGAATGGTTCATTCAATCTGGACATGAGCATCTGGTTTGCAGATTAAAGAAGTCGTTGTATGGGTTGAAATAGTTTTCAAGACAATGATACAAGCGGTTTAGCTCTTACATGATTTAGATTGGTTACAAACAATGTGAGTATGATTATTGTGTTTTTATTAATAGCCTTGATGACGGTTCTTTTATTTTTCTACTATCATATGTTGATATAATGATTGTTGTAAAGAATATGCATGGTCTCCTTAGTTTTAAAGCTTTATTGAGTCAGAAATTTAATATGAAAGACTTAGGTGCTACAAAGAAAATTCTTGGAATGAAGATTCACCGAGATAGCGGCTCAAGACGATTGTGCTTATCTCAACGAGGTTATGCTGAGAAAGTGCTAGAGAGGTTTGAGATGTGCAAAGCAAAGCCTGTGACACTCCATTGACAAATTATTTTAAGATTTCTTCAGAACAGTGTCCTAAAATATATAGGGAAATCAAAGACATGACAAAGATTTCACATGTCGGTGTGGTTGGCTGCTTGATGAATGCAATAGTATCTACTTGCCCTGACTTGGCTCATGGTGTTAGTCAAGTTTATAAATACATATCTAAACCTGGCAGGCGGCATTGGGAAGCAGCCAAGTGGATTTTCAGGTATCTGAAGGGTACTGTAGAATATAAAATTTTTTTTTGGCAGTGAGTAGAATGATTTTTCAATTGTAGGGTATGTGGATTCAGACTATGCATGTGATCTGGATGATGGAAGATCTACAAATGGATATGTTTTTATTCTTGGTGGAGGGTCTATATGTTGGAAATCAATAATTCAGCCCATTGTGGCGTTATCTACAACTGAAACTGAGTACATGACAGTAACTGAAGCTGCTAAAGATGTCTTATTACTTACTGGGCTATAGTGAAGGAACTGGGTGTTGAGCAATGTGGAGTTCAGTTGCATTGTGGTAGTCAAAGTGTCATTTATCTGGTTAAGAATCAGGCGTACCATGCAAGAACCAAGCACATCGATGTGAGGTATCACAAAATTAGAGAATTGATTGCTTCCGGTTAGCTACTGTTGCAGAAAGTTCATACTAATGGGAGTGCAGCTGATATGTTGATCAAGTCAATTACTATCAACAAGTTCTTGCATTGTTTGAACTTGTTCAATGTCTAAGTTATAGGACAAGCATGGTAGCCCAACCCACTTTGGTGTGTGAGAAACTACATGATATTTTTCTCCTAATGTGCTTGATATTTGTCAATATGGAGATTTGTTAGGTATGACTCAAGTACTACATAAGGGACAGATGCTGGAGCGGAGCAAAAGCATCTGTCCAATTAAGAGAGTTTCGTTAAGTGGATTGGGAGTGCAGGGGCGACGCCTCCACAGTACAGTACATGATAATTTTGTAATTACATATTGTACACCGTGGTTATATATATATATATATATATATATATATATATATATATATATATATATATGTTGTATTTGTAACCCTAAAGGGATGTGCTGTTTTCAAGAATCAAAAGAAGCCGCCGCTCATTGCTACTGAAGACGTAGCCATATTGCCGAACCTCGTTAAATTCTTGTGTTTGTTCTTGATTGTTCTGTTGATTTTTGCTTTTCTTTTATTATTAAATGGTGAAGAAATTAGATAATTGGACTTTTGCATGAAAAAAACTTATAACATGTGAAAGATGCAAGAAAAAAAAAAAGATATAGAGGCATCTGAACAAGCATGAATGCACTGGATGAGTTTATAAATTGAAGTTATATATAGTTTTTAATTGGTGCATTTGAACGGGCTCAATTTTTATAAATCATAGTGAAGGATCTTCATCTTATCTGTAAGTCACAACCTCAGCTATTGAGATGCATTAGACTCCTTCAAATCCTTCCTTTGACTTTGTTTCCGGCCTTTGATTGCAGCTTTTTGTCTTCTTCGTCACATTTTATCTACTTATTTTTGGCATCTAGGATCCAATTGGCTTCTTTTCGTTATATCTTCTTGGCATCAAGCTTCAGAAGAGGTTTTGTCATTCTTGCTGACTTCTGCTTATTGGCATGAAAAGAGTTAGTGTGGGGCAACATGTTTTATTCTTTTTTAAGGGCTCTTTCATTCACTTTTCAAATTCTTACTCAAATATCAAAATTCAATTCATGGTATCAACCATATTTTTTATTTTTTATCATATTCTCGATGTTTTGATCGTGGCACACATAAATGCATTGGTTTGGTGGTTCAAAAATATCGCCCGGGTGCTTAATTTGTAAATAAAAATATTTTTGGGCGCTCTGTATAATAATATTTGGCTCGGCCAAGAGATTCATTTTGTTTCTGCTTTCTTCCTCCGTGTCATGAAATGTATCACTACGTCTTTATTGAGTTAGAGACCAGACTTTATAGCAAAAAATCTCGACGCAGTTTGTGGTGTGTCGGATATGTCGGGGCATGTTAGACGAATCTGGATCCATGTCCATTAGTGATTGTTAAGTTACTTGCTATATTGTCCTTCAGCTTCAGTAAGAATGGTGACATATTTTAAGAGAGTATCAATATTTTTCCAAAGAGTTTTGTGAAGCATTAGCATTGACTGTAAATTATGAATCTGCATGTTGGCATTGTAGGAGTCACTAACCGCCATGGTTGGGTTGTTGTAACTTGAATGTTACAATCTGCATGTGAGAAATTAGGTAAGATAAAATGCAAAATGTTTATTAGAGTGGGGATCAACGCGTATGTGGCATGAAAGGAGACGGTTTATTCAATAAGGCTGTGTTGGCTGGCTTAAATAGGTAAATCCAAAAAGTGGCTAATGGAGTTTTTGAATGAGGCTAATCCCACAGATTTAACACCCTCTATGCATATCTTCTCAAGTCGGAGATATCTGAAATTTTGGTTGTAGGTAGCACACTTCTCTAGTGCCGCCAGGGCCAAATTTTGAAACCTAGGAGGGCCGAAGTGGTCACCTTGGTCTCGGACGTGGTCACACCGCTCTGTCTCGGTGCGGTCACGTCAATCTCTGGCATAATTACGCCCATCTCATTGTCTCTGCAGCGTGGTCACGCAGCCTTCGGACTTGATCATGTCGAAGGCAAACTTCACGCTACTGTTGGGAGGTTCAGCATGGCCACGCTGTCCCACGACATAATTTCGTCGTGAGCTCTGTCTTGCAGCGTGGTCAAGGAAGGGATTAGGCGCCCCAATTTTGGTGTGGTCACGTCACGCTAAACTCTTATGGGTCATTTTTTTGCTTTGAGAGTTTGTTAAGCGCATTTCATGACACATAAAGCTCTTAATGGATGGAACGAACAACATATGGCTCAGAATAATCTTACAATTTGCCCTTAGAATGGGGAATCTGTCACAGATCAGTGGTGGTCGCAATCGGGCACGACCAGGATGGGGGGTTGTTTCTATTTCGTTTCTCTTTTTTTTTTTTTTTTGAACTTGTGAGTTTCTGTATCCTGTATAATTCATCTCTCCCGAATCTTAAGAATGATCTGGAGAAGAAAGGGACCGAAAAAGTAGGGACATACAACGAACAAGATAAACAAATAGATAGAACATGAAGAGCCTGCTCACGATAAATCTCACAAGTATATGTCAAGTATGTCAGCCTAAACAAGATTTGGTGGATGCATATTGGATCAATATCCACAAAAGAATATCTACATAGACTACCCATAATCAAAGTTTCAAGAGTGTTTGTCTGTTCTGGGGTTCAAAGTGCTCCAAAGGAGACGTATCTCACTTTGTTAATTACATCCCGAGGGTTGTCCAAAAATACTCTTGATTCGAAGGTGTTTTGCTTACATTAGTAGTGAAAACTAATGCAGGGCTATCAAGGGACAGTTATTTCACAGGGAAATTCTCTGATGCTTTCAAAGCTCCTGCTAAGCCATGGAGCGGAGAGTGAGCCTCTCACGGTCCCCACATGGGTAACATACCCATTGACATACAGAGTGTGAAATTACCGAATCATTTCGATGGGGAAACTTGATAGGTCCAAAGCACATTTTGGTCATAAAGGCAAATGACAAGTCGTCGTATCCCAAACAGACGGCGGCTTATTGGTAATCAGGCCGTTGAGATGATACCAACAAAGGCAAAAGGAGTGACATGGCTCAACGAGGGTAGTTAAAGGAAGGGAAAAGTAATCTCTAACAAGTAGAGGTAGCTAGGTTGAGGCACCACAGACCTGTAATCCCAGGCCATTATAAACTTTAGTCTACCTGGTTGTGAAGGTAGTCAACACAACATGTTCGGAAATACCCGATTAGCAATCCGTGAATTGTGTGGTCCGCAGGGATCTCGGTTGCCCTAAGTTCAAAGGAAAGAAACTATTATATGATTATTAGGTGGAGCTCCAAGTGGTGCCGCTGAAATGACGAGGATGTTGCTGAAAAGTAAGATGAAGGGAGGTTCAACAACAAAGCTGAAACACTCCTCATGAAAGAGCTTACACCCCGTCTGGGTTGATGAACCTTCTAACGACCTAAGAGCGCTAAATAATCACCTAAGTAAAAATCTATGTTGGGACTGCCAGATTGAAGAAGCATTGAAGCTTCTCTTTGGGACATGCATATGATGCAGTTGTCTATCACAATCCTAAGCGTGAATGTCCTATTAATATGACTTGGGATATTTATGTATTATGCTACTCTTTTTAAAATCGACCCGAATGTCATGCAAGAAAGTAAAAGACAGATTTTAAAATTCTAAATTTTAATTAGCCTTAAAATTTTATTAGGATTTTGTAAAAAGTATACAATTTTAGGTCCTTAGAGAGCCTAAATGATCCGCATAATTCTCAGGCAATCAACAAAGTAAAAAAAGAGGCTTGAAAGCAATTCAAGCACACACACATGCTAGAAAGATAATAAAGCAAGCCAAATATGAAAGAGTAAAAGATCAATGTCGCTGGCTTAGCAACATATCCCAAAAATAGAAAAAGACGGTCTCAATTCTATACATAAATGAGATTTAGAATTAAGGTATGAGACACAAACAAACAACTTCTAGTTTCCTGTTACGTGGTTTCGCCCGTCTGGCTTCTCGGAACCCATACCCGTACCTTATTTCTAATAAAAACTCGTTTAAAGACTCTAAAAAGTACATAAAAAAGGTAAGAAAAGACTCGACTGACATGCAAACAGTTTTAGCAGAAAAAATAACAAACATGCAACACATATGAGTTATACCTGATAGGAGGAGTTAACCAGAGCGTGCAAGAAAGCGTTAGTATAAAAATCAATACATTGCTCCCCCTATTATATGTGTGGTGTGTATTTTATGCATGGTTCCTTGCAAGAAAACCGACCTAATGTATTATCATGCATATAAAAAGAGGTACGCATGCAGGCACACCAAAAACACAAAAGATAATGTCTCACTATGACTACCAAACTATCAGAGAATTATAGCTAGGACATCGAAAAAGACTACCTAGTATCCTAATTCTTAAGTTTAACACACCATCTAATATAATGTCCTGACACAATATCTAAGTTAATGCACGGTTATGTCTGAAGACTAGCATATCTTTTGACAGGGCTGCTATCACCGACCTCATTCTAAGGATCTAAGGATTTTAAGAAGTGTCATTTGATGCAAGTTTTGAAAAGCTTTTGAAAAGTTGACCTCATGTACGGTCTAAGCTAAGGTACCTT
>NEWO01000117.1:994937-1016921 GCA_003013225.1 Phalaenopsis aphrodite
TGGTGCTAAGTGGCATAAGGATGCCATGAAACAAATATATATATATATATATATTCATTTACATTCATTTACGTGATGCGGACCATTCATTTACATGAATTGGTTCTGGTGAAGTTTGGAATGAATTTGGGGTTTTTGGCAATTTTTAGGGTATTGGGGGTATTTTGGTAATTTTGGGTGGTGCGGAGGGTATTTTGCTAATTTTGAGGATTTTAGAAGTATTTGAGCAATTTGGGGTAATATGAAGTGGTTCAATATGATTTTTGGTGAAGAATTGGGAGTTTGGGTAATTTTGGGAATTTAAGGGTTTCAAGAGTATTCTGGTAAATTTAGGGAAAATTGTGGGTACAAGGCCAAAGTGGGATATTTCATTGAAATTGGAATTGATTGGACACGGTAACCATGCAAACCATGGAAACCCCCTCTGAGGCTATAAGACCGATGGGAGAGCTCATTTTTGGATCCTCCATATGTTGGTCCTGGCCTCTTAGCCAAAAGCTTTAAGGCTTGGGACCACCCGCATGAGTTTTCAAAAGAGACCGGGAAAAAGGGCAAGTACAAGTGATTTGTAGTGTTAGGATGTGTGAAAAATTGTGGTGAGCTCAAATGTGTGTGACCAAGGCCAAGCCACTTAGGGCTACCCTAAGGCTTGCAAGTCCCATGGGAGCTCTCTTGGAGCTTCCTCATGTTGGTTCTAACCTTCTAAGTGCTAGGAGTTAAAACCATACATGTAAAACTCTACAGAGAGCAAAGAAGTGGGTTTGAACTTCTAAGGGAGGTGGGTTCCTCATTAGTCATCTAGAATAGTCAACAGGAAAGTCCTATGTTTATATCCTAGGCTCCTAGGAGAAGAAAGACCGGACCTCATCAAAAGTGAGGCCAACAGGGATGTCTGCCCATCAATAAATTTTTGAAATTTGTTTTATGGTATGCTTAAGCTTGATTGAAGGATGGGAAAAAGTGTTGGGAGGTCCAAGAAGCTTCTGGAAGCCACCAATTGCAAGAATAGCCCATCTTATTAGTTATTTTTGAAACTCCCCTCTCAAGGTTGTTAAATGAACATTAAATATAGGTTGATCAAAATATAGGATAATATATTATTGAGCTTAATTTGGTCATTTCTCATGGAAGATATATTAATATTATATCTTGGATTCATCTTACTAAGCTCCAAATGTTGTGTGAATGTGGTTTCTTCTACTAGAGATAAAAGAAGATATCAAAACTATTGATTTCTTTTATTCAAAATCAATGATTGTGATCTAGTTGTATATAAAACTTAATATCTTGTAGATCCTTGTATTAAAAAACTTGTGCCACTTGTCAAGTGCATGTGGGGTCTTTATTAATTGGAATAAGTAGAAAATTAAATGTTTTAATAAATTAAGAAACTATAAACAACCTTGAAAAATTACAAAGAAAATAAATAAGAAAATAAAATATTAAACAAAAAAAATTTATTAGAAACTCAAAATATTGAGCTTCATTTTCTAAAAATACAATTCAAACCTAGATCTTAATGAATTCTTTTTTAAGTAAATAAATAAAATTTTAAGTAAATAAATAATATAAAATAAAATAAGTATTAAATAAACATCATATTTGGTAAAGAAATATTCTCATTTCATATAAAGTCTAGAATATTTTTTCCATCAAAATTTAAGTTCATTTGGGTAGTTAAATAGAATTTCTATAAGGTAGTTAGCTAACCTCCTAAATAGAACATCTAAATTCAAAGTATTATAATAAATAAAGTAAAAATAATTTACCAAAGTTAATATCCTAAGTCCTCATATTAAAGAACACCTAGAAAAATTTAATTTACATCATTTTAATTAAAATAATACTTTTAATATTTTTAAAATACCATTAATTTAAATACATGATAATAAATATATTAAACTTTATAAAATCAATAAATTTTATAATATATTGAAATGATTTCCTAAGATTCCCAGAGAAATTTCACTAATTTTGTAAATTAATGTTAATTCTTAAAGTTTTTTATAGCCAAAATTAGTGTTGTCAATTTGGCTTGTTGTTTGTGAACAGCTCGTGTTCGGCTCGTTCGTTAAGCCTAACGAGCCGAACACGAACAAATTTTTAAGCTCGAAATGTAAACGAGTCGAACACGAACAACAGTTTGTTCGCTCGTGTTCGACTCAAAAAAAAATTATACAACTTTTTATATAACAATATATTACATATATTATTTACATAATAATATATTATATATATTTATGTCTAAGTTTAAATTATAACACCTAATGTGACAATGTGGTTAGTGTTTTTTTTTATTATATATTTTATCCAGGTTCGAATCCCACAATTTACATATATTTTTTTCTCAATTTTAGTTTAACGAGCCGAACACGAATACGAATATTTAAATCGAGTCGAACACGAACACGAATATTTAAATCGAGCCGAACACGAACACATTGTTCACGAGCAGATTTTGAACACAAGCCGATTTCGAACATGAGCCGAACACGAGCCAAGCCGAGCTTGCTCCGCTCGTTTACAGCCCTAGCCAAAATATTAGAAAAAATTAAAGAAAAATCAAATTAGTTTAAATTAACTCAAAAATTCATAAAATATTTTCTAAATAGGAATCTTATCATGACTTTCCGAGACAATTTTAAAATTAATTTGAACTTTTCCCCCTAAAAGTAATTAATAAATAATTAAAATTTAATAATGAATTAAAAGTTCATAAAAACTCTATAAAATGTTTATAAGGTTTCCTAGCCATAAAAAATAATCTGATATAATTTGGAATTATTGAAAACCCTTACATCAATTAATTATGGATCAAATTTAATTTAATTATTGAATTTTAAGATTAATGAATAAAATCATGTGTTCAAAAATTTATATTAAATTAGATAAACTTTGAAAAATGACTAAAATTTAACCAATAAAATTGATGAGAGGGAATCTTTATTTAAACTAAAATTGCCACATTTTGGGATTAAAAATAGTTTTATAATATTATATTTAAATAAATGAAGTAATTCATAGAGAATATAATTTTTTTTAAATTTTTTTATACTATTTAAATTTTAATATTTTTTTAGAATTAAAAATATTTAAAAAAATATAGAAAATTCAAATCAACTTAAAATTAATCTAACTTATTTATGCAGTATTCATATGGAGTATTTCCATAACTTTTTTATAATTAATTTTAAAATTAATATTAATTTATGTTTTGTAAATGATTAATAAATAATAAACAGCATTAAGTAATATAAAAATTATTAAAAATTTTAAGAAATATTTTTAGCTATTTTTTGAACTCAGAATAACTATTTGGACACGAAGTTAATTAAATCACCTAAATTAAATATCAAATAAATTTGAATTATCCTAAATATTAAAAATTGATTAATTAGGCCTTGGAGGTAGAAAATTAATAATAAATTGAATTTAACTTTAAAACAACTAAAATTAATTCATAAAATCTTAGGAAAATAGAGAAATTAGAAAATTTAAGCTTATTATAATTTAAATAATAAAAATAATTTCTATGATTTAAATATTTAAAATAGAAAAACTAATTCAAAATGACTTTAAGTCCTACAAACCATTATTGGAAAGCTTCATGAATTATTTAGTTGATTATAGATTTAAATAGTTTCAAAAGAATGAGACATTTAATACATGCTAAGAAATTAAAATGTACTTAAAAATTGATCCAAAATCTTATGGAATGTGCTTCCCTAGCTGTATTTTATTTTAAAGAATATTGTCATAAATTTTGGAGTTATTTTTTTAATTTATTTTTTTCTCAAAAATTAATTAATTATTAACTATTAATTATAAAATATTCAAAAATTATTCAAAAATTTTACTAGTTGTCCCTAATTTAAAATATATATATATGTATCATTAGATTTTGAACTCATTTGAACAAAAAATAATACTAAAAAATAATTCTAAACCACAACTAAAATAATTTTTTAAATAAATAAATCATAATTAATTAAGCTTTGGAAGCTTAAGGTGGCTCCTTATTTTGTGATGAGATGTTCATTCTATTAAAATTAGAGTGCTAGGAACAATAAAACCCACTTTTAGTTGGTGCAATTAGTCCTAATACTCTTTTAAATCTCTAAAATTAAACTTAAACAACTCACCCTAAAGTTGAAATAAATTCATTAAAAATTTTAACTATTTAAATTTAAAATATCATATAGTAACAAAAATTAAAACACTATTTTGAATTAAAACTTAGACATCTAGGGTCTAATATAGACTTGTCATACTAGTCTCACACACTAGATGTGAATGTTAAGTTATTGTTCCTAAATTTAGGTTATGATCATTATGGTTGATTGCTTAATTGTTGTGTCTTTTTTATGTGTCGATCATTATAACAATTGTTCATGGGCTGAATAGTAATCCAATTGTTTGTATGCCAGACTAAATCATAGGACAATTATTTAGTTTTTCAAAAACTGTCTTTAATAGGAGGTCATGCATAAGGGGATACATGCTTAATTAGATTAAAACTAACAAATTTAGTAGTGCATCTTTACGCCTATACTTAACCCTAAAGCATGATCTATTAAGATATGAAGGTTTAAAACTCATCAGTAATGAGACTGCATGTTTGTTTATGTCTGCCTTATTAGTGTGTGTTTGCCTACTGACCTTTATTTTACATGTTGATAAAATTTTAATCTCTAAGAATTTAAAATGTAGTTTAAATTAGAGTTAAGCGTAAAATTTATGGGATTAAGAGGAGAAAAATGAGTCGTGTGAGCTGCTACTGCCTTGCAATTTCTAGAGGAATAGCAAGGAAACAATCGAAAATAAAGGAGAAAACCACAAGCCAAACTCTTAAATTCTTGCAATATATAGTGATAATGAGTCTTTTTTTAAATTATTTGTTATGAATTTAGCAATTTAAATCATAACACCTCATGTGACAATGTGGTTAGTGTCTTTTTTTGTATATATTTGATCTTTACATGTATAAGGGCAGAGCCCAATTGCTCATTTTTACATTTCTTTCAAAATATATAGTGATAACTTAATTACATGAGTCTTTTTTTTTAAATATTTCATGAATTTAGCAATTTAAGATATATAAATACATATGAATTAGCTTGTATGTATGTAAATCCCCCTTCTATAAATTTGCATATAAAACCTATACCATCCCACTTGATATATTGATTATTTTTATTAGAATACAAAATATAACATTATCCATAAATAATTGCAATAAATCTAATCATAATGATTCATAGACACAAATCTTAAAGTCCACAAGTTTCATATACAATGCAACATCCCCTCCCCCATCTCATCTCCTCTTAGGGGTCAACGAAGGAGACCTAGACGCCGGAACAAAATCGAAGACCTCATGGACATCTTCAACATCCTCCTCCACGATGGTATCAAGACCCATCGATTCCTCTCGCCTCCACTTCGCCGCCCGGAGAATCCGCGGCGGCGCTACCTCCAATAACTTAGGCCTCGAGGTCTTCTTCGCCGCCGAACGCTCGCCGGCAATGCGGCCGGTCGCCACTTGAGGTTCTCCACTCATTTCTCCTTGCCCTAATTTCAAAGCCTCGCCTCTGGTTTTCGGTGATGCGAAGGTACGACGAAGATATGCTTATATAGACAATAATGGAGTCGTCGAATTCTAGAGTTGACGAGGGAAGTCGGCGAAGTTGTGAAGTCGTTGGTGATCGATTCTAGGGTTTCTAATTTGGGGTAACGCGTTGTTGGCTACTTCTCGTTCTAGAAGTTTCATGGATATTACTCTGTTTTCTAGAAAAGGTTAAAGATTATTTGGACATTTAGGTTTTATGAATTCATTGGAACAATGAATAATTTAAAGAAATAATGATTGGATGTGTAGCTGGTTGATGCTAGTTATTTTATTATAATGTGATTGAATTCTTTTTAGGATGTAGGGTTCGGTATTATTCGTGGGCTCATATTTGTTGACGAGATGGAGCCTCAGAGATCGACGTACTTATGCAGATATATGAATTAGCTATGTTGGGAACAACTATGTAACTACGTCACAGATTTCGATCCTTTTAGGCGTCCTTCCCTAGCGGATAATCGATTGAATAAATACATCAGGAGTGGTGTAGCCACGTTGCGAGTGTTGTGCTTTGAACTAGAGCAATCGAAATATTTATGCCAAGGACGGCGTGACTATGCTGGGGACAATTTCTCTTCTGAATTGTTTCTTAAGGCTCTGATTCAAAATGAAGTGTGTGCAATCAGAATTTTGGAACTCTCGACTGTGCTTGGAGCTATAAAAAGTCGAGAGCATGGATTTCAGTGGTGATTTCTCTTGTGCTATCAAGAGAGAATTTGGAGTGAAGTTATGTAAGTTCTAATGATTGTAGAGACAAGATTTGAGTGTGTATTTTTGTATGTTTCTCCATTCATAGTGAAGTTTTAGTGTGGTGTGACTCTGTTATTTTTTCTCATTCTCGGGTTTTTTCATGTTAAATCCTGGTGTGATTTTCTTATATTATTTTGTTGTGTTTCTGCTCAACTTTTTTTTTTCAGATTTCTCGAATCTGTGTGGGGTGGTTTTGATTATAAACCAATCGAAGCCCTCGGTGAATATCCCATCCCAATAAGTGGTATCAGAGCATGGTGTTTGATTCGAGTAGGAGCAATGACCAACAAAATGAGATATAAAGTGGAGAAGTTCAATGGATCGAACTTCGAGTTCTAAAGAATGCAAGTAGAGGATTTGTTATATCATAGTACAAAATTTATGCATATTAGTGTCGGACAAATCCGACGAATTGCTTGGGGATTTTCTGTCGCTAAAGTTGATTTGCATCAGATTTGAGATCTACGCAAAAACTGGAGTCGGTAATACAACTATCATTGGAAATGTCTGACATAAACAGCTTGTGTAGAACTTAGTGTTCGTCGTTATCGACGTTAACAAAATTTCATGCGATTCACTCTAATGCAAATTTTAACATAGGCATTTGCATCGAACTCCGCCTCAAATTAGTGTGGCTATTTACATCCATTTAGTCTGCCGAAGATATTATATTAGTGTTTGAATGTATGATTAACGTCAAAAAAATATAGTAATTAGTGTTGAAACTTCCGACGCAAGTCCAACACAAACCTACAACAAATTTAAAAAATATCTAAAAGAATGATCAGATTTTTACCACCTGCACAAAACAAATCTATATAAAAAATAAGTGTCATCACAACTCAGAAGCTCTATCACTAACAAATACAAATAATGAGATCAAACACAATTTAATAAATATGAATCTAAATATGTGCAAGTTTACATCTATACCTAGACTAAATGTTCATATTATAAAAAATGAAAAAGGAATACATAAACCCCTACAATGGGAGAACATCATCAAAGTTATAATCATCCTCACCCTCCTTTTCCTCCTCGAAAACATAGGCCTCTTTCCCCGACGATCTGGAATACTTTGCGCCAGTCGTGCTAGAGTCTTTTCAACTCTCTGCTAGCCTTCACACATCTAACAAAGCTCTTCATTTATAGTAATGATCCACTTGACAAGTTACTCATGCTCCAATAGTGACGAGCTCGAGCCACCCACAAGAGCATGGGAGTGCTCGGCCTCAAATATTATGCCCTTAGCGCCCAGTCCAGAGACTCTTCTTCTTTCTCTCTGTCTGCTTTCACATCTCAAAATCAAACTTGGTGGTGATAGACCGACTACCATTGCTGTTGGCGGTTGACTTGTTCTTGCTCTCCAACTTCATCTACCTCCCCCAAAGTTGCCCGTGCTCCTGTTATATATTTAAAATTATGGATTAGTTATCATCTTTAACATTAATAGTAAAAAAATAGAAAATTATTATTTTTTACTTACATTGACATGTCAATGCGTCTGAACATGCAACTACGGAGTGGTGGGTGGCCAACCAAGTATCTTTCCACATGTGCAGATATATGTGATTATTTTTATTATTGTAGTTTATCTGTGCCTACACATGAGTTGGATCTTAGGATGAAAATATTTTTCTTCTAGACTCGACTCAACAAATTCTAATAAAAAATAATTTTGTTATGCATGGCCTATGGTCGAATTCGTAGAATTAAAAGATTTTAAAGGTTATAGTTATTTTGATTCTTCTTATGACTATGAGTTTACATAACACTTATTTTGGATTTTTATACCAATCATAATAAAAAATTTTATCCATTATTGAACTAAACTTGAATCGTACTTGTATCATGGCCTAATCCATGCTTAAATGATAAAACATCATATTATGAAATATATAACATTGCATCAGACCATATCTCTTGGAAATAATACATGTTTTTCTCAGTTGATCGATTACATGACGTACTCAAATTTGGTCGATGTTTGGAGTACTAATTATGTTTGCTCGTAGTCTTGACCCGGATTGGATTAAGAATCCATATTAGGTAGCTTAAAACCTTGTGACTGAACTGCTTGTCTGTTTCTCTTTCAAATGGGCTTCTTATTGTTTCTACTATGAGGGTAAGCTCTATTTTACTTTTTTGTTCCACCGAATAAAGAATTAGGATTCTAGTTTGGTTTCTTTTTTTGGATTAGGGTCTATATAGTTTTATCTACATAATGTAACTAATGAGTTGCTAATAGAGTGATCAAGCTACATTTGGGTGAATACTTCATGACTACATGACTTATAGTTTGATGACTTATGAGGATGGATCCATGTAATCCTAATAGAGTCATGTCTAGATGTTTAGAAACTCCTTATATATATCCTTTGATACCCCACTTGAGGATATTTTTTCACATAATATATCTCATTCAATATCATTTTATAGGCACACTTTTACTGAGAGGTGGACGCTTATTAGGTTAGGATGATTCCTTTTTTTTTAATAAGTGCTCTAATTTAGTCTTGATGTGTAAAGTTTTCCCCTTTTGAAATGATAGCCCTATTCTTGATGGTCATATTTGAAGGTCCTAAACACTGGTAAGTTTCCTTTAATCTTTTTTTTTTTTGTTATTATCCTCGAGATGTAATTAATAAAAGGATATGTTCCTTTAAGAATGATCTTGTTTCTAGAATAAAAATAATAATAATTGTCTAGTTATATGTAGCAATATTCATAGGTTTTTTTGAAAATTTTGATGGAATAAAATAGTTCAATTTTTTGAGCTATCATTTATGGCTTGTATTTGGATTGCCTCATAAATATTTCCCACTCTTTTTCATCATGTTCATGATTTGCCTTTTAAGTCCTATATCTATCACTCTTCATCATTTTATCTTTTACCTTCTTTTTATAAGATGCTAAGATAGATTCAATGAAGAGACAATTTAAGAGCAAAAATATAAAATATATGAATGCAACCAAAAAAAAAAGGAGCAAATAATAAGACCTTTGCTTAAAAACTAAAGTGCATGGTATATGATCGGTGAAAACTATGATGACAATTGTGCAAGAAGGCGTGGTTGAATAAAATAATAATGACTGAGAAATAGTATCATCTCACAATAATCATTACTAGTTATTAACATTAGTTCTATTGGCTATTTATTTAGATGGTTAAAAGGAGCAATGGCTAAATGTAAATTAAACCTTAATCTGCCAAAAGCAAACTAAACTATTATTAACAAATTTTTAATTTAAGTAGAAAATTAATAAGGATAAGATCTATGGATTAGATTTTACATATATAAATTATGTTTACTAATTTTTAAATTAAAAAAAAATCTTTTATTGAAATTTGATTAAAAGTGGTTGCTAGCTATCACTCAAAAGCTTGAGATTTTTATTTTATCCACACAAATTACCTATCTCTCAATGATACATTCATTGTAGAGAATATTTGATGCCTATACAAACTTAACATGGACTACTTACACGAATTCATGGTTATCTTTAAATTATGATCCATCCACCATACTATCTTTTCATGAAAATTTCATTCCTTATCTCTTAATTTCTATGAGATCTCCTAACTAGTGATTGATGATCAAATAGATAACAAGTACTCAAATGCAAAACAAAATATGTCTCCATATAAAAAAAATGCCTAATATTATCATTAAAAATTATATTCAACACAACATATCGTGGCAACATCTAAACTCTAAAGAGTGGTCTAATTCATGCTTAAGGAAATAAAATTAAACATGATTACAACAGAAAGCAAGAAGTAATAGAAACATTTAGGAGAAAACTCTAATGTAATACCTATATTGTTCGTCTTCTTCTTCATGTTAAAACCTTAAAATTAGGGCAAAATCGACGTTGACACCCTTCATCATGTAGAAAACAAAGTTTAGTGCTTAATCATTGAACTCTCTATTCTAAGCATGGAACTACTAAAATTTGGCATCTAAGCATTAAGTTCTTAAGTTCTTGGGCTTTGTAAGCGCTTGGGCTCCAATCTATCTATCTTGTAAGTTAAATCTGGCCCATGGATGTCTAAACTAGGCAGTTAGGTTCTGGTTTTGGGCAATTGATGCCTCAACACTATTATAACAAAATTTATAAAATCATATGCATAAATGCAAGAAAATTTCTAATCAAATTTAATTTAATTAATCATATTTAAATTATCAAAGGATTTTTCATATGCTAAAAAAAATTATTTTTCATAGAATTTGTATGTAATCATGGATGAGATATTGCACCAAATTGTGGGCATTAGCTTGCTAAGCTAAATTATTTAGAAATCATTATATCATTTGCTTATTATTCTATGTTTATTTATTAAAAATTTATAATTTTTCAATTATTAAAAAAAATAGAAGACCCTATGCAGGGTTTGTTTGAGTCTGTTTTTGTCTGCTTTGAGTTTCAGACTGTCATCACAGTTTAATTTGAGGAATTATTTTATTGATGTTTTCTAGAAATTTCTGTTATGTGAACTTAATTTTTTTTCAATCTAACATGTTAAAATACGGCCTATAAGAAAAGTGTTGTTAGGGCTGTCAAACTGGCTGGTTGTTTGCGAACAGCTCGTGTTTGGCTCGTTAAGAAGATCGTGTTCAGTTCGTTAATTTCGTTCGATAAGTTAACGAGCCGAACACGAACGAAGATGTGTTCGTTCGTGTTTGGCTTATTTTGGCTCGAAATAATACTCATCAAGTGTATATATATATATATATATATACAAAGATTTATAATCAATCAAAATATTGATTAAGAAAATAGAATAAAAATTATTAAATTAGATTCAAATAATGTTTTAATATAAATAATAATTTTTAAATCTTGTTCAAATTCTTATTGTTTTATGGCTACATGATTAGGATTGTTAAAAAGACTTTTTGTTCATGAATAACTCGTGTTCGGCTCGTTAAGTAAACGAGCCGAACACGAACACACATTTTGAGCTCGAAATATAAACCCTAAGTGTTGTCTTATGTTTAGCCAAAAACAAAAACAAAACAAAAAAAAAAATTAAAGACTTGAAATCCAAACCAATTATGAGCATCCACCAAAATGTAAAAAGAACGGTCAAGATTAGAGTCTATATAAACATTAGTTAGTAATAGAAACTGCCCTTCAGTGCAGGGCACAGCACCCAACAAAATGCCAGCGCCGACCGCCTTACGTGTCGCACTTTTCTCTCTTAATTAAATACCAAATTTAGCCTCGATCTCGACCGTCAAAACCATATCTTAAACACCACGTGGAACTATCACAAACCGCCAATTACATCAACGCCAATCATTTTCCCCCCTGAAAATTTTTATTTCTTTTATAATAACGTGATATTCTTTATTTATTTTTTTTTTAATATTATAAATTAATTTATGACTACCTATTTTACAATGGACATCAATTACATATTCTAGTTCATCCTTGGAATAAGGAAATGATAATAAATCTCTCTCTCTCTCTCTCTCTCTCTCTCTCTCTCTCTCTCTCTCGCTCTAATATATACATATTCTCAACTATCAATTACATATAGACCACTCGAAACTTGCTATTTATAAATTAACCAGCCTCTGATATCAGACGAAGCCCAAATCACAGTAAAATGGTAAATATAATTACTGAATTTGAATAAGGTTACAACGACGACTCCTGGACATAAACAAAACAAACATGAAAATGGAAAGGACAACGACGACGATGCGAAAAATACAAAAAAGAAAGCAACACAAAACACATAAAAGGCCTTCTAGGAAGGGAGCGGCAGATCCGGGAGTGCAGGAGGCACGGTGATGGACCGGACAACCACTAGAATACGAGTGTTGTTGACTGGAGAGCAGTTGGAAGGAGCTTAGGGTGTACTACAACAACCGGAAGGTGCTGGGCAAGCTTGCAGCAGCGGTGAGGAACCCGGTGGCCAGAGCGGTGTGTCACGCACAAAAAGTTTAACATCAGCTTAGTGTAGGGACGAAGAGCAGTATTTAAGTCTTGGACTGTCCACCTCTCTTAAGAGCCCTTTTGGAATGTGATAAGTGGTATCAAGAGCAGATTACTGTCAGTCAGATGTGTGAACTCTCCATGGTTTAGTGGGTCCCTCAAAGGAGTTGATCCGTGATGAGGGTGTCACGTGATTGTGTGGAGGAGAATATCACAAACAAAAAGTCTTACATCGGTTAGCTGTAGGGTTGAAGAATAGTATTTAAGTCCTGAGTTGCCCACTTCTCTTAAGAGCTCTTTTGAGAGGTGACAGGTGGTTAGAAAACTACTGGCGGCTGCTAGAAGGTGGCAAGAAAAGAGCTGTGGTAGCCTGGGAAGGCATCAGATAGGTGGTCACGTGCTAGACAGTAGCACGAACCAGTGTTCGAGGGCTGGACAATAGTTGTAACAGGTGTCAGTGACTGGGCAGCAATTGGAACAGACCCGAAAGGGGTTGGAGGCTACAATAACTGGTCTGAAAGAGCATTAACAGCAACAGAAACGAGCTCGGTATTATGGGTCGCGGCTGAGAGATGGCCATTGGCTACTATAAGGAGAGGAATGGTGTGATCTATGGCCAACGGGAGGCAGCATGGCAGGTCGGCAATGGAAAAGAAGGCGATGCAAGTGGATGACAACAAGGTGGATGATTTGTGGCTACTGAAAGCAAGGTCGGAGGAGTTGCAGAAGGATAAATGTCTCGTTGGAGTCGAGTTACAGCTGAAGCACCACCCGGACCCTTGGAGACGGTCACCTTCTCAAACGAGTTATAGTTAAAGCACCTTCTCATCTTCGGGCACAACCCCCAGAGGGGAAGAACGGCTCAAACACAGCAACGGAAATCAACATCATCAAAATCAGCATCCCCTTAGCAAACAACATGCACAAATAAGATGTGGTTAGTAGCTAGATTAGATAAGTAGAAAAATAGATAAGAAATAAAGGAGAGATGATGGGAATAAAAGGAATCTGAGATTAGGATAGAAGTGGAAGGTGGTAGATAAGACAGACAATGAATAGAGAGAAGACTCTTTAAGAAAAGAAGTGAAAATGAGAGAGGAGAAAGCTAAAAAAAAACGAAGGGGACATGTCTGCTGCAGGTGCTATAGTAACACGTCCGTGATGCTATAGCAGCTACAATACCGCATCCACAATAAACTCCCGCATCACCCTCTTTCCTCCATTTTTCAAATTCTCACTTAAACATCAAAATACATGCTAAAATCCCATCCCATATTTTTCATTTTTATCAAATTCTCAAAGTCTACCCTGATCGTGGCACGCGTGAACACATCATTTCTATAATTCAAAAGACGATTAATTTATAAATATCAATGTTTTGAGTTCCTTTTTCTTAACAATACAGCATTTATTTTATGAATAAACTTAAATTTCGGTAAACAAAATAAAAATAAAATAAAATAACCTTTCCTTATCAACCCACAGACACACACGTGTCGAAAATCTAAAACTCACGACATGTAGGTCTCCATCTACAGTAAAGTTGGCGGTTTAGATGGTCCAAACATTTGCCGGAAGCACCACCAGTTCCCACAAAATATCCTTCTCTCTCTACAAATCATTCACAGAGAAATTAAATGAATAATAAACACACAAAACCTCCACCTCTTCTCTCTCTCTATATATAGCTACTAACCCCATAAACCTTCCCCTACACTTCAACTTCTCTCCTTCCTCCTATTGCTTCACTTTCTCCTGTAAGTTGAGCTTGGAAGCTAACTTCCATGGAGATAATGGCAAAGGCCCAGGCTTTGCGATTTGCCATGGAGGTGGCGCCGCAGCAGCTGGTTCCGGTGGTGAAGAAGAAGAAGGTGTCAGTGCTAATGGAGACTATTGTAGAAGAAGAAAGAGATGATATTATTATTTCTTCTTCTGCTTCTTCTTCTTCTTCTTCATGCAAGAGAAGTTCATTTATGGGGAAGGAGCTTGAGAAGTCATTCTATGGCATGATTTTTTCAAATTGGCTAAAGAGAAAGTTGTGTGATCAATATATCATAAGTTAGATCTACGATCCTCACTTTTTGGAGCGATTATTATATCCGGGATATTGGTAGTATTACATGTTATTTTATCATAATATCACCACAATATCATCATTAACAACTAAAATACTATCATCCACACTTAATCCGCACGCAGCTCATCCGGATGCAATAATTTATGAAGTGACTGTAAAGGCATGTAAGTCTACGTTTTGCTCATACTAAAGAGTATGGCTTATAATTTATACTTTTTAGTGAGAATCGTATACCTTTACTCGATTTGGCTTCCTTTAAATTTGTCTCAAGTAGCTGCTTTCTGCTTGTTGGTAGCTGTGATGCATGGAGTTAAGCTTGTGCCTCACCTCAAATTTAATGTGATAAATATGGGGTTGTTCTATCTAAATTCGAACTTAATGAGGAAGATTGATGAGTATGATACAATTAATCAATATGATAATCATAATGGTTATTTTTAAAATTTTAAATAAGAATATTACCATTGAAATGTTAAGACGAGCGCTCGGCGTTATAGCTTCCCGTGGTGAGAGTTGGTTTTTCCAGCGATGTCGGCGGGCGTTCGAAGTCTAAACTTGAACCCTTTACATACGATGTATTTATATATCTCACACTTAAACTTTCATATTTACACATAATATTTGAAGTATTAATATCACATTAAACACCACTTTTATTCACTTTTAAAAGTTACTTTTTCGAAGTATTGTGTAAGTTAATATGAAATTTTAGGTATAGATAAGTGAATCCATTCAATACTTGTAATTCTGAGGAGTTTAATGACCTGTAGTTCTCATGAGCATAATTACTTGTAACTCTCAAGGAGAATGATTTAATTTATTAGATCACCCTATGATATATAAATAGGAGGATCTTTTTCATGTGGGAAGAGAGGATCATTTAGGCTTTATGGTCATTTAGGCACTGTTCTCCTTCTCTTGTAACAATTTTTTTCAATAAATAAAATGGGTCTGAGAGCCCGAGGAACGCCCATAATTTGCCCCTGTGGACGTAGTCATTATGTCACTCAACATAAATATAAGAATTGTGTGCTACATATGTAAATTTCTCGAAAAAAAAATAAAAATAAAAACTAAATAAGATTAAATTTTTTTAGTCCCCGTTAATTGTAAGAGTAATTGAGCTCTACTAGCAAGAACGCCCAACTAAGGGTCTGTTTGGGGTTGTGTTTTAGTTGCAGTGTGTTTGATCATAGTGCCACGACTATGTTTATAGCGGAATTCACTTAGCTTCTTCAGCATTGCACCATCATCATTACAAGGGTGTGTTCCACGATTTCATTTTCATTTTCCCTCGAATCTCCTAGCTATGCCTCCACAATCTTTTGCAGATCCCTAAAGTTTTTTTTTTATTTAGTTCCTTTTTCAGTTTTCTCATTCTCGAAAGTTCTTCATTTGAGGTACGAAGAATTTTGTCTGACTTCCCCTTTCTCGTTCGGGTGTGTTCTTTCATCTTCTCTTTTGTGTAGTTAAAGTGTATGGATTTCTCAATTTCCATATACTTTTATGTGTGTGTATATTTATATATTTCTATAGATATAACTATATATTTATGTAGATAGGTAAAAATATACATATATGCATATATATATATATATATATATATATATATATATATATATATATATATATANTATATATATATATATATATATATATATATATATATATATATATATATATATATATATATATATATATATATATATATATATATATATATATAGGGTCAGAGGCTATGGTACGAACCTCCAACCACCCTCATGTGTCTAACCACTCGATCCCGCACTGCAAGGCAGATGCACTCATACGGGTTTGATCCTGTGACCCCAGGGGACTCACGACTGACAATGCAGTTGTCAACTAAAGAGTCATGGCGAGCGACATATATATGTAAATATATATGTATATGCATATGTATATATGTGTGAATCTGTGTGTTCATACATATTTATTATGTCACTTAAATTTAATTTCGACTCTTTTTCGCTTGCTATCCCCATCCATCCATCCATCCATCCATCCATCCATCCATATCCAACATATTTCGGTACTTTGAACTCAGAGAGTATGGAATAGGAGATGCAAGAAGAGACTCAAATAGCAACTTCTTCAGTTAAAAACTCACTAGCACATTCCTTGAACCTCCTTTAGCTTGTCTCTTTTAAATTGAAAAATGGCTTAGAAAATAATAGAGTTCTCATGGTTAATGTAGGAAGCAGTTATTGACTCTAGCAATATAAAGGATGACATGTTTCTTAAACGGTGCTGAGAAAATCATTACCAAACACTCACTAAATGTCTAGAGCACAATTGGGGGTTTGTTCATGGCTTTCGGAAGTCAAAGGTCAAAACTGTTGTCAGCTAGGATTTAGTCATAGAAGATGTTGATAATAAAGATATGTCAATAGTGTGATGGTGTATCCGGTGGATTGTTCCATATTTAAAGCAAGTCCAAACCATGGGATACAGGTGCTAATGGCTGACTTGATTGGCCTGAAATCCTGGGTAAGCTACTAGATCCAACCAACATAAAGAGAAGTTTTGGAAGTTTCCCCTCTTTAGAAATTTTATGGTAAGTGGTCACATTGACATAAGTATTCAATTATTGGTACTATAGTTGTTAGGTGGATAGCTTAAGAAAGTGCAAGGTGATTCATATTGGTCAGACTCAAGATTAACATCATAGGATTAAGAAAAGTTGGTAAGATACATTGAGATGAATGCATGATTGTTAAAAAGTGCAGCATATGTCTTCTTGCGCACCTGTCAACTAAAAGTGTGATCTTGATTTGGTGGGAAATAGTTTATCATTACAATTTTCAATGTTACATTATTTCTTGAGTTCTTTTGAGGTCTTCTACAATTCTCTTCTATTAGCATTATAAGAGGCTTTCTCAACAAAATCACATAGCGAAAAAATTTTGATAAAATTAAATATTATAAAACAATGACACATAAAATATGATGATGAAATTTATGCTTTGGCATATGAATTAGGACACCATAGACAATAGTCATAAGAATATAATGCACTCATATTATGAGATTTTTAAGGCACATATAGTTCAAAAGAAAACTTAATACTTGATATGCAAAGTAGGTTTCTTTCTTACAATGATAGAAATTTTTTTGTTCAAAACAAGTTACTCTCAACTATATCATATTCCTCATATCTAATAAATGTATTCAAGTACTTATATTCAAAATATTACCAAATGCTTATTTCCTATGTCTTTATTTTTCTTTTATCATTCAATCGTATGACAATATCATTTCAAATGATTATTTTCCCAAAAGATTGTTATTATACACCCTCAAGCATTAATTAGTGATTTCATAATCTAGACATACATGCAGTAATTTAACTGGAAATCTTAGTCAAGATAAAACCAAAAATTTTGTTTCAACATACATTTCTACTAGCATTTAATCAAACATTCCATGCATAGAGAAGTGGGCTAATGTCCTACTTATCATATGGGTGGTCAAGCTATTAGTAAACCATAGATTATTCTAAGCATAACTTAATCCTTGGTTTAAAGGACATATATCAATATTTGTAATCACTGACATTTATTTCAAGATGACTTATTTTATTTTATATTAAAAAGCATTTGATGTTTCATATATTACACACCTACTCTTCAAGGAAATGAATTGAGTTCAAGAATAACCACTTTAAAAAGAAATTGGGGCTACTATGAGGGTGCCATTTGGTAAGATTCAAAAAGGAAATGCATATATATATATATATATATATATATATATATATATATATATATATATATATATATATATATATATATATATATATATANATATATATATATATATATATATATATATATATATATATATATATATATATATATATATATATATATATATATATATATATAATACTGATTCAAAAATTAATATTCTAATAAAAGAAGTTATGCTTAAAAATGAGACAAATTATAGAGCCGAGATTGATTAACCTTAAGCAACTGAATATCCATGTTCACACACAAAAAATGCATGTTATAATGCTTAATGAACTACCAAATATCAACAAGAGTGAATTAGTATAGGTAAAGGAACCGGAAAAAAAAGGTAGAAATAACCTGATTAGAATTTTATGGATCCATCATCCTGGGTCCTTAAGCATGAGACACGTATGTGGGAAGATAACAACTCAAACTCATCGTGAGGAGCGATTATTGCATGTAGAGAGCGCACGAAGCTCTCCGATAACAGCTGCGCATCGCGGCTGTATGACAGTGGGACCGCGATGTGCGGCTGTGATCGGAGAGCCGCACGCAATAATTAGACCATCGTGAGACATAATATATGATCATGAATACTTCATTTAAAGAAGTTAGAGTCTTATAATCTCCAACTTAGAAAATAAAAAAGAAATTTCTAGACATGATTATTACTGGTAAACTAGAAAGATGTGAAACTTATGATTGTTAGAGCTAGGAAAATGCCTATAACAAGGGATAAAGAATAATTTGATTATATGAATCTAAAGTTACACCATTGTAGTTGTAATCAAGATTGAGTGCCCAACGTACCACACATCCATCTATGAGTGCTTAATTGATCATATAATCAAATTATGAAATAGTCCTAAGAGCAGAAATATCTGTAAGATTATATGTTCATACATCAAGGGTTATACTTATAGTTATTAGGAAATGCCATGTTATGCATATGTCTGAACTAGGTTAATTGCTAGTAAACTCAGCTTCATACATCCTGATGGGGATAAAAATAGAACAATTACTAATAAGATTGTCTATAAGACCCCATAATTTTAATTAAAAACATTTACAAAATTGATAAGTGATTATCATTTTTTGTTAATTGGATTTTTTTTTTATTAAGGCTTCTCATAAAGTATGATCTTCAAATAAAACCCACATAGCAGTTAAAATAAGAATTAAATAAACAAGGAAAAAAAGGTAAAAAAAAGAATTTATGGAAAACCTAATAAAAAAATGAATAAATGTCGAGCGTATTTATGTTGGAGTGTATATATATATATATATATATATATATATATATATAAACGCCTAAGGGCTAATTTTATTAAAATTGTATGAGAGGACCCAAAAAAATGTATCATACCCATAAGATACATCAGACACTATCATCATAAAAGGATGAAACATAGATAAAACAAAAAACAAAAAACAAAACTTGCAGGAAATAAGCTGCTAGGCACGAACTAACTTGGTTTTGTCTCTACCTCTGGTTCTAGAAGCAGAGAAAGCTAACAAATTGCTAAGTGTCGTTCCATTACTCCAAGTTACTAGAGTATCATCCATTATGTTCCCAAGCTGGGGTGTGCCTCCATTCTTCTTTTTCTTTCTAGATGTGTATATTTGTCATTCCTCATCCGAGGACTGGCTCATCTGATCGGTGTGGTCAATCAATTGTTGGGTATGTAGGAGAGAATGAGCCCCCAACTCCTGACTAGCAATAACAACATTCTGATTCTGAAGAGAAGGTAAGGATGTCTCTTCAACACCTGATGCATCCTGGGGATGTGGAGCTTCAATACTATCATGATTATCGGACCCAAGTAAATGATCTGCCAATATATCAGTCAGAAGAACAGAGACAGTATTGTCTCTAGTAGTGGGAGGGAGAGGTGGCATCGTGTCAATCGGTGTTTCAATAGTCTGTGGAATGCACTCAGGAGCGAAGGAGGGACGGGTATAAGGTGGGGCAGATCCAGAAGCATTTTTACTTGAAGGTTTTAAATTTGGAAGCAACTGATAACATTGATAAGGAGAATGTCCAAACATACGATAATGAGTACAATAAAGTGGTATCTGTTCAAGTTCTACTTGCTGCCAAAATCTCTGATGTGTGTTAATCCGTATTTCTCCCGGAAAAGATAAAGTAATATCACTTTCTATCAAAATTCTAGCTTCTGAAAGCCGAGTCAGATTCACTGTAGGAGTGTCAGCTTTGACCGTATACCATCGCTAAAGCGAAGAAGCTCTTGATCAAAAAAGTGGATCTTCAAACCTGGGAAACGCAACCAAACAGGAATGGTATGAGGTTTAGTACGATGGTCAAAATCCACCGTCGATTTTAAAACCTTCATCACCTTGTTTTCTATTCGAAGAACTCTTCTCGCAAACAAATGGGTGTAGTCTTCGTCATTTGATAATTGAATAAGAATGTGGCGACCATCCAATTTACCGATCTTCCGACCCCCTTTCAGCTTCATTTACTCAAAGTCCTTTCAAATTTGCTCAAGTTTAGGGTTTCCATAAAGAAACTTACCTACTAAGAACAGTCGACAAGGCGCAGCAAGGGTGGAGATCTCTGCCTCAGTGAGAAAGATTGCAGGTTTGTCGTTTTTACCGGAAGCTGTTTTGAGAAATCTGGCTTCAATGCCAAGAGCAAAATTGTCATGATATCGTTGCGAAAACATATTCGAAAGAGGGGCGGAGACGGGGTTATCACTGGCGAGGGCGGCGACGTAGGAACGTTCAGCAAGCTATCAATAAGCACAGCAGACGCAGGCAACCGCAAACCCTCTGGCGGAAGGTGACGACGCTGGTGCTGCGACCCCTTCCCGTCTTCCGTGAGATACAGAATGACGAGATGCGAACAACGAACTCTGTCAGAGAGACGACGACGCGAGCCGCAGTCAGCTTCGAACAGAGACGACGAGACGCGAGAGGAGAGACGACCACGACGGAGAGGGACGACGACGTTGGCTTCGACGCCTGAGAAGATCTTGCGGTAAGGGTTGCTAGGGTTCGACATGGGTCGAAACCCTAGCAGGGTCGAGCGTGGGAGACGACGTCTTTTTTTTTTCTTTTTTTCTTTCATATATACATATATATATACATGATTAAGCTAGAGAACAATATAATCAATAGAGCATAACTACACTAAAATAATGACTCAATCAAAAAATCATGATTGAATGAAATAAATTAAGTATAATCAAGAAGACAATATTATATTATGGAGATGGCTCAATTAAAAGAGTATGGTTGAATCAAGGTGGACATACTCTTAGATCTCTATGATAACATGACATCTGGTTGAAATGTTGAGAGAAGATGAGAGTAGAGGGGATTGAAACTCCAAAAGTGTAGAGAGATAGTGAGCTAAGCCTCTCCATATTTAGGCCTTCCCTAATAATCTTTTTTATATGCACCATAATGCAATGAAAACCCCCACTTTGACCAATAGTGTGCAAACGGATAGTTAATCTGGCACTTCTTTATATGGTGGCCATTTGTGCAATGTTCACAACAAAGTATCAATGCATGAACTACATTGATAGAGAGTAAACTCAATTTCCTGGGTAAGGAAGCAATACGGGGTATCAAGGGCGGATGAAAATGGGTCAAGCTCTTGAATGACAACTTTGGCTTCTTTGAAAGTATCACTCATTTAACCAAATATAATTATTCAAGGATGTTGCTGCTTACTTCTTACGCATAAAAATGCCTCTTATTGCTGCATCAATTAAGGTTCAAGATAGCTCAGCCAACTCATTATCGAAGATTTGGACCTCCATACACTTTATCATTTTATGGTCCAGGCATTTTCGCAG
>NEWO01000117.1:1017613-1069356 GCA_003013225.1 Phalaenopsis aphrodite
AAAACACATGTACAAGTACATCCCACAATGATTACAACATAAGAATATATATATATAAGTTATTATGTGAACTGTCAAAACAGAGTTGAGGTTAGAGATAATTAATAGAGTTAAAACCTAGGTATTAAGTTTCACTTATAATGATTGACTTTGGCGGTTTCATTTCAAATAAAGAGGTTCATCTTTAGCAATTATAGTTAGATCAGATGTGGTCTCTTCCTTGCTCTTGCAAGCCTGGGGTGTCTGCATTTTCTTAATCAATCTACTTACCTTGCCATAATAGGTTCAATGCAAGGAGATGTGAACAATACTCTTATAATCTCAAAAGGGATTACACGTGTTCATCACAATTAGCTCTAAATTATGATCCACCACCATGCAAGTTGGTTCAAGTTAAGTCTATTTTTCACCTCTCAGTTATAAATAGACACACTAATCTAACAATTGTTGGCCAAACAATTGATTAAATGATCAAAATCATAAAAAAGATATGTAGAGCATGCAAGATAAAAGAAACGCAAATGCTTAAAGCAAAACCGTAATCACATCAATACATCATAGGCTACGTCGAACTCTTAGGAGAGATTATCTCATATTAATAAAGAAAAAGAATGGTAAGTTCTACAGTTTTAACCATGGTTACAATATAAATAAAAAAAGAATGAGAAAAACTCTCAAGATGAACTTTCATGTAGAGCTTGTAGTTTTACAAATATATATATTATCAAGGCACATTAAAGCTTCTGGTAGTGCCAACTATTTTTGAAAGAGGAACTTCAACAATTATAGCTTCGTCCACGTTTTTTGGGATTTTTTTTCTTATTACTTTTTCGGACGGAGGACTGTAGTTGAAATACTCCACTCTTACTTATCTTTTTATACGATAAACTAGCTGAAACAAAACATTATGGATGAGATTACTGCTTGTTAAGATATACAACATTATTTTTTTTATGAAAAGCCAAAGGGCTGATTTTATTGAAATAGAAAAGGATACATAAATATTGTATGAGAAGAGCCCAAAAGAGGCACCCTACCATACGATACAAGTACAATAATACCCCAACAAAAAGATACAGATAGACTCAATAAAATGTAAAATAAATTTAAAACATGCAAAAAACAATTAGCTAGGAATGAGTCAGTTTAGTCCTGCCTCTTCCTCTAGATTTAGGAGCGGAACCAAATAAAAAACTTTGAAGTGTCGTGTCATTGCCAGGAGTCACCAAAATATCATCCATTAAGTTTCCAAGTTGGAGTGAGCCCCCAGTCTTCTTCTTCCGCCAAGAAGTGTAAACCTGTCATTTTTCATCTGAAGACTGGCTCATGTGATCATCGATCTGTTTTGATGTTAGCACCACAGTAGGAGGAAAGACAGTCGTTGCCACCGCGATAGGTTTTAGTGTATGTGAAGTGTGAATTGTTACCTCTGCACCTGATGCTTCTTGAATAGGAGCTGCGGGACTATCTTGATTTTCAGTTTGAATATTATCCGTTGTAGTATGGTCAGGAGAAGAGATCCCGGGGGCAAACACTTTTCTGGTGATTCTCTCCTCAGGTCAGTTGTCATCAGGTTTGTTGGGAGCGCGTTCAGGCACATGAGGTGCACTAATAGTGTGTTCTTGCTTTTGACTATTGGTTCTCAATTGTGGGTGCAATCTGAAACATTTCTCCTGCGGGTGTCCAAATATCTTGCAGTGTTTGCAGTAGTATGGTTTTTGTTCCATAATGATTTTTTGTCAATAACCATTGTGAGCAGATCCAAGTCAAACTTTTTCTACATCTGGTAGTGTAATATCTCGTTCAATCAAAATCCTTGCAATAGAGTGCCTTGAGAAATGAACTGTAGGTAAGTCTACCTGCAAAGGTTTTCCAAGGATAGTCTCAATTGCATATAAGATAGGTAGGTCAAAGAAATGAAGGTTAAGTTCAGGTAATGAGAAGCAGTTAGGTGCAATTGGGGGTTCTTGACTGGAATTAAAATTGGGGGTCCATTTGAGCAATTTCATATGTTTTCCTTCAATTGTGATGAATTTCTTTGAGAAAATCCTCGTGTAATCATCTTTTGTGCTCAGTTGTATCACCATATGTCTTTCATCGAAATGACCCACCTGTCAAACCCCAACCAATTTGAAATCTTCAAAAACCTTCCTGAAGTCCATTTAGGGCAACCTAATTGAAACTTTTCAACTAGTGTAAATTTGTATTTTCCTGCACGAACTGAAATTTCAACATCAGAAAAGAAAATTGTTGGTTTGTCCGCCTTTTTCTCTACTTTTTTTATGAGATTGCAATCCTCATTTCCTGTAGCAGAATCATGGTAAATTTGCGGGAATACCACACTATCTGCGATGTGAAAATGGGAGTTGCGTTTGTGAACCACTGTAGCATAGGAGGGTTTGGCATGGTTATCACCGGCGAGGGCGGCGGCGTAGGAAAGCCCTGAGGCCATTACCGCAGCCAGTGCCAACCTGCAGCATAGTGAGAAGCCGCACAAGTGTCGAACGGCTCTGTCACAGACGGCAGAGGCATAGCTGAGCAGATCATGCGGCTCTGTCACAGAGGAGACGCAGCAGAAGCAGGAAGGTGTCGACTGGTCGAGCGGGTCTGTAGCAGACGAGATGCAGCAGAAGCAGGAAGGTGTCGAGCGGCTCGGTCACAGACGAGACGCAAGCAGAAGCTGTTGAGCGGCTCTGCTGCATACGAGACGCAGGCACGAAGACGACCGCAGCACTGCCGCCAGACGAGACACGAACGCAAACGCGAGTCGACGCGAATGGAAGCAGACGACGCAAGACGAAGCGTGCGAGTGAATCCTGAAGCCGAAAGACGCTAGGGTTTGCCATGGGGCGGAACCGTAGCAGAGCGGCGGAACGGCGACATGTTTAATATTTATATATATATATATATATATATATATATATATATATATATATACTAAATTGTTTGTAAAATCATGATAAAACTGACACAAAAACTATTGAATGACTAACAGCATAAACTCTTTGAAGGGTTTTACAAACCCTAGGAGAGTTAACGCAATATAGGCTCTTCAAATAGCACAACCGGAAAAATAGCAAGCTTTACCTTGATCATGAACAGAAATTACTCTTGATTTATTCTATTTTGCAAATTATTGAATTTCAAAGGCTTGTCTTGATCAATTGTTAGTCGCTTATTAAGTGCATAATTAAGTTCAAGTTACCACATTACCATAAGGTTGTTAAAAAATTAGTCCAAACTTCATTTTTACTGCAACTTTTAATATTCTGTGTATGTTCTAATGAATTAATGCATGACGAAATCCTGCAACTAACAGATCATAACACAATTCTCAACACAACGCTCTTCACATCTTCATCCTCCATCAAACAAGGACAACTTAAGAACCATTACCAGGGTTACCTAAATTAGCAAGTCTTCTTCTGGCAACCTTGCTCCTGTAACACCAGAGTTCAAAAGCCTCAGTTAGATCCGGATACCCAGCATATTCAGATCTTAACCAATCTGATAAAATAGCCGCTTGATCTGATGATGGTAAAGTGAGAATAATTGAAACAAATGCTGATTCCAACCCCTGCCAAATCTCACCATCCAACTTTGCTGGTGAGTCTTCTTCACTTCTGATTTTATCCTGCTCTATCGAAGCCCTCACTCCCTGCACAAAAGGAAGCCAAAGCTTCACCATGCTAATCCTGCCCATGGTAGGAACAATGGCATTACCAAATCCAATGGCCTCCAGCACCTTGGAAACCACCTCAACTAATTTTAATTCAACATCCATGTCGTCAGAAACCGATTTCACGAGCTCAAATGCTCTGAGTATGTTTGCAGATGTCTCCAACCAGTAATGCACCAAATCCTTCATCATTTCTATCTTGCCAAGTATCTGACAAGTCCATGACATATCGCATAGATGCGACCAAAATTCATGGGCTTTTCTCTCCAAGAAAGTATCAACTGATCCAGTCAACATAGATTCAATCAAACTGTCAAATCTGGACAACAAGCTCTTAATGCAATCCTTCACAATTGACCTTATGAACGCATCTTCCAAGGCAAAAAGAGGGGCGTCATCGTCCTCAGTGAGCAAGTACTCCAGCTGCTCCTGAGCAGAAGTTTTCAGTTCCCGCATGGATATAGGGGGCGATGAAGTCGCGAATCGAATTGCAAAGATGAAAATCCTAATAAGTGAAGTATCGCAAACTGGTTGAAGGCGAGAGAGAATGCCTTTGTACTGTTCTCCTAGGTTTGGAATTGTCTTTAAAATCTCCTCTTCCTCAGCCTCCTCCCATGGAACGGCTTCTAGATACTCCATGCAATCACTTGCCATTTGATGACAACCAAGATGGATGGCAACTTGGAGGACGCCAAGTGCATTTCTTACTCCATGCCATTTCAAAGGCCCTTTCATATAAAGCAAGCGAAGGGCAGTCACGTGAAAGTTAAAATCCAATTCTTGGCAGTAGACCTCTACACAGTTACGAGAATCAATTATCTGGCATGTAGGCCAATCCTCAGAGAGACGCTCAGCAAAGTACTTGCTCTTTTCTATGAGAATATTAGAATGGCAGTAGAACCAATCATCCCGACCTTCATGTGTCCTTAGCCTGACAACAATGTCACTTGTTGCACGATCACCAATCGTTAATGCAACCATTGATCGATGGTTCGCTCCTGAATTCAGAGGTTGAAAAAATAAGAATCATGGCTATTTGAAAAGTCTGGGGGAAGAAGGGGGGCTGAGGCCCATAAGGAAGAGTATTCATACTAGAAAGTGTTTGAGCATGAAGAACTAAGAGTAAAAGATGGAATATATCTAGTTTTTCAAGCCTTCTCTGATTTTTTATCAACTCTTTTTTGGTTATTTGCCTTAGAGGAATCAATTTGAAGAACTAATTTAAAAAAACCATTGCTTAATCAGATATAACCTAATCAAAGGAGCTTGAACGTTGATGCAATAGATGGAAAAAGTGTAATATATGTTTGCTGTTAACTAAAAAAATAACACGGTATAGAGGTACACTTAAAGAGCATAAAATCATAGCAAGTAGCATAAAGAATGAAGGCATTCATAAATGTAAGGGTAGAATTGCAAAAAAAGCTTGCAGTTTTGCAAACCAATATGAAACATAAATGCTGCGACTCACAGTTACTTGAAAATAGGGAATATATTATATGCTCAATTGCCCATATTCCACTTACAAGAGTCAAAACCACCTGCGCAGAGCCAAGCTACAGAATGTGCTGTTTGGAGGCTAGTCCATCACCAGGCTGCTTTGAGCCATAATAGTTTTTCAGCTGCAGCAAAGCTGACATCGACAAAATCAAAGTTTGAGAATGCAATAAGGATGCAACAAGTGTTAAATTAATGAGAACATAGATTCTCAAGGAATGAAATTTAGATTATATATGAAGAAAAGCAATAACTAAAATACCCTTATATTATTCTAAGAAGAGGTTTTATTTGAATAAAACATTATTCAGAAATAAGACTGCATCAATAAGATGGGCATTACATTGTACCGAGAAATGCATGTTGGCATCAGAATGCATGCTCAAGTAATGCACATAAACAGTCCGAAAATTCACAAGAAACTGAAGCAGAAACACGTTCAAATTCAATAAAATAATTTATATAGCAAACATTAGCAAAGTTTTTTTTTTTCTTTTTTCTGACAAAACATTAGAAGTCTAATGACCATTGAAGTCAAATGAAAGTGCTAGCATCATCTATTTGAACTTAAGGTCATATGCATGAACGGTAAAATGAAAGCAAGTTTGTATTTACCCCATCTGCATAATAGAAATGAATGGGCTGAGGCAGAGCTAAGAGATTTTCTTGAAGAGGACACAAAAGTACAGATCTCAAACTCTCGAATCATTTTGATCCTTGCTTGAGACAACTATTGTTGGTACTAAAGACTTATTTCTTGAAATAACAATCTACGACAAATTTTGAATCTTTTATAGATAATTATATTTAAATTTTGCAATTCAATTTTTTTCCTAACCTCTGACAAAGCAAGAAATTTCAACTTCATAAAATCAGCTCACCATTAAATTGATAATATCAGTATATTCCAAAATAATAAGTTCATCATCATCAAAAATATATGAAAGCCACAGACAAAAAACTATTAAAATACATGAAGAACTCAAACAATTGAAAAGAAAAAAAAAACTTTAATTTAATTCTCTGAACGTTTTTAGTACAAGTAATAGAGAACTAAATGATTGAAACTTGAAATATGATAATAAGAGAAAAGGATTGATAGGCAAGCAGGTAAAGAAATATTACTATAAACTAGCCCTATTCAATACACCATTTGGTATAAATTTTGGTTTATTCATGTGCTTCAAATAGCTTTAACCACAGCAACGATTTTTTTTCTTTATTTTTTAACCACAACAACGAGTTAGATTATTTATTTCCCCCCTGTTGTGCCTGTGAATTCTCTGTGCATGCTTTGCAAAAAAATATTTAGCATTAATTCCTGCCAACTTAATTATTTCGATATGATATCAAATTCCTTTAAAGATCCATTAAAAACACATGAATATTTAACTTACATTCTCTACATTAACTTTTTTATAAAGGAATTTGCCTTTTTTTTATTGATATTCCATTTTAAGTTAAGTTAAATCTTGATAAAAGCATAATTACCTTTATTTTGTCAGCATGCTCTGAGAAAAAAAAGTAACGGTGAAAGAATTATCTGGTGAAGAGAGTGAGATGATGATCAAGAAAGAGGAACTAGAGCAAGGCGGGAAAGGGAAACCTATAAAAACAAAGGAAATTTCTGTAGGGTTCCCAAAAACTGTTAAGTTGAATTAATTTACCTAGTTCATTTGTAGTTGGCCCTCTAATATCATACCTATGTTACTAATTGATGAAATGTGGGTGACCTTTTGACAGGGAGACTGTTAAAACCATGGATAATTCTCTGAATGAACTTTACCAATACAGGTTTTGTAGCATGAAATTATCGATCTAAATGCTCCAGAACATGTAGGTAAAAAATCCTTCGGACATTCTACTAAGAGTGAAGAGAGTGAGTTCCCCGTCTTTTGTGTCTTTCAAATTTGCATTACTTCGACTAAGGTGTGTTAATCCTATGAGTCCATTATGTATGTGAATTTATTTTAATGACAACAAGCATATGATCAAAGATACTAATATTCTCTGTTGTGATTTCAGGACTGAAAGATTGCATGAACATAGTTGCAAGATTCAAGACAATTGTTGACTATTTCAATGACCATGGAAGTAAGGGAAGCGTAAAACAAGCTCAAGAGATGATAAAGAAGATCACAATGAAGTTTACAATCAAATAAAATCATTAGAAAATCTAGTTTGTATTTTACTAAATGAGTATTCCTTGGCACAAGCTCTCTTTAGAAAAACATTAAGAAAATAATATAAAATACTCCAAAATTGCTTTAAAATTGTGGATTTTATGTGTAGTAGTTAAATAAATTTAAGCAAAAAAATTTGCAAGACAATCTGATCAATAATTATCTTCATTTTTGTTAATTATGCTTAATTCAGACTGAAATAGTATGAAATATATACTTATTTTATAATTGTTAAATTAGCTTATATTTTATTTCCATCAGATCCAATCACAATTTTTTCAATCAAATCAAGAACAATATATTATAAGTAGTTTCATAATCTTTAAGATATAAGGTTAATAAAAAGGTTTACCTTACTGATATTCCACTACTCATTCCAGTACACATGAGAATAATTGTCAGAGCTATTCCAATCCTATATTGTTGGCGCCCTTCCACAACTCAAATAAGGCCTATAATGGGGAAATGACAGTATAATGCTAGTTTCTTGGCTGAAGATATCAGAAGATAGATATTAGTACTCTAAATGACAGATGACTCATCTACATGGTTGAAACAAAATTATACACTTTGTGAAACCATTTTATTGTAGAGTATCAACAAGAGATGACTCATGGATGATGCCATTTTGTGTTGGAAAGAGGAAGGAGCTTAATCAAAATATTCATTCCAATTAACAAACATGATACATTTAAAATTATTTCTAACTTTAGGATTTTATGAAATTTGAGTAAGATTGTACATTGGATTTATCTACGAGTCAAGGTACCCCAAAACCAATTCTCGTCCTATATAAAATAATCTTCTATGTCATAAGATCCTGAAATAGGCAATGATCAGGAATGAATAAGAAACAACAATTAAGAACACATGTCATTTTACTAACAAAAATAAGATTAAAAGCAAAATGAGGTAAACTAAGAATAGGATTACCTGTAATTAGATCTCCTTTTGAGTGCTACATAGGAGTTAGATCCATCAATATTACACCCCAATTAACTCTAACGCCTATTCTCAATTTTACCTCATTGTCTCAGTTTAGAGAGGTTGATCCATCTGTTAAAGTGATGGAAGAAAGGTGGTAATGAAAGCTAGAAAAAAAGTTTTGGATTACCTGTCATGTGATATGTAGCACCACAATCAATGACCCATTGTGTGGAAGATGAAAGAAAACAAATATCATTGTTACCAAACTCAACAAGTGCAGTGATTGATGGGGATTTCTTGGATGCTTCTTGAAATTTGATGAACTTGGAATGATTCATCTATAAGGATTGAGAGTTTGATTCGGAGAATCCTCAGTAGTAGTGACAATGTGAGATAATTGTACTTAAACCCTTTTGGTTCTTTTTGAGCAACTTCTGACGGGTTCTATTTGTATGATCTGATATATGAGAGTAATAACACACTACCTTAGACCAATGATTTCCGAAATTCGGAGTTCCACTTCTGTAACTGTCCTGACACTTAGGTTTGCTGATGTTTGTATTTTTTAGACAAGCAAGAGCACCATATTGTTGTACGGATGAGCCTAAAAACTTGGGATCATACGCAATGCACTAGTATAGGCTTTCTCATAATAGTAAATCCAGGGTTAGAAAAGATCTATGATTTTAACACCTTCATAATAAGAGTTGAGGTAAGCTAGAAAAATCATGATAGTCATTTGTTCTTTCTAAGTCTGTTGAATCTGAACAACAGGGTACTAAAGGATAATAGTGTGTTTAATTCTTCAAACACACATTTAAAGTGCATGTGATACATGTTAAGTAAATGATCTTGTTGTTCGGTATGATACAATTTTTTACATAAATCAAATATTCGAGAAATATTCTCTCCCAGAAAACATAAATAAAAATTTTATCATTGCATTTTTAACACAGTCACAATGAGTAAAATGTCTGGATTGATCATATTAGATAGAATTTTGTATTTGTATCAAAAGCTAGTATTCGCTCTCATCCACTTAGAATAATTCAACTTAATCTCAGCTGAAGGATTATCAATGAGTTGCCTCTCTTGAGAAATACTCATTAAAAAGAGGCAGTTTTATTCCAATAAAAATAGTTGATGTTATTCAACTTTTTATATGAAATCTTATTCACTGATAAAACCAAACCTATCACAAGATATTTGTGTTCACCAGCCATAATCGATGCCAATAAGTACTGAAGGGCAAACTTCCAAAGCACTCAAACATAAAGAACTCTCCGAGATAAAAGAAAAAAATTTGATCTCAAAGATTCAAGGAAAAAGACGTAGACAGAGCAAAACATAGAAACCAAGAAAAGCACAACAACCGAGGATGCAGACCAAGCAGAACATGTCAGCTTCATTGATGCCCTAATCTTGTTGGCGCAGATAGGGTGTATGAAGCAAGTGGAGACAAAATTGAAGGCAAAGTCGATGCAGATGGCACCGTTCAAAGCAGAGGAAGACTCGCAGGAAGAAGAGGATGCCTTTGTAGGAAGCACTAGAAGTTGTAGACCTACTCGCAATAAGCAAAAGATCTCATTGTAAGAAATAATCAAAGAAGTTGAACTAAATAGGCAAAGACGTCAACGATGATGTCGTGGGACGCTGACGATCACTTCACGTAAAGATATCAAAATCAAAATTTGTTTGGATTGTAGAAATAAAATATATCAAAATCAATTATCTCTTAATTATTTGGAATTACTATCTAGGAAATATAATCAAAATGTTATTGGAACTAATAAGCCTTTAGGAACAATTTCGAAAACCTAAGAAGTATTATTAAAAATAAAACAACATTAGGCACATAGTGTATTCACAAGTAGAGAGGATATAGAAGCATCCTTTGTACTCATAATAAGACTAGAGATCATTAAGTGGCTTCTTGTATTTGTTTGCTATAAGAACTATAACCCCTTTTGGATTAATGTTAGAAGTGCATTTTGGAATCAGGTTATTGACTAAGTACTTGTGGAGCAACCCGCAAGACTTAAAACTGTTGAATTTCTATATTGTATTTACAAATTAATAAAAACTTTCTATGAATTGAAACGAAGTCATAAAACCCAATACAGTAGATTAAATATTTTCTTAACTTATAATGGGTTTAGTATGATTTAGAGCACTACCACCCTCTTTATCCAAAACAAAAAAGAGAGATGATAAAAATTCAAATTTATGTAGAAAATATTTTATTTAAAGTATTAATAAGTCTTTGTGTTATGTGTTCTCATCTACTAAGTAAAATTTTTGAGATGAGCATGATTGAAAACTCCTATTTTTTGGGGGATTCAAGTTGAACCAACAAAAAATAGTACCTTCACCCATCAAACCAATTATACCAATAAATTATTTGAATGTTTGACGGCAATAGATTGAAATCCAGTAACAATCTCATGAGCCAAACATCCAAATTAGTTTTAAATGAATCAAGTAAGCTGAATGACAAAAAGTTTTGTAGAAGTGTAATAGGTTCACTTGTATGCCTTATAGCAAGCAGATTTGATATTGTTTGTTATATGTACAACAACAACAACAACAACAACAACAACAACAACAACAAAGCCTTAGTCCCACTACGTGGGGCTGGCTACATGAATCATTTTTCTAAATTGAGTCATATTTAGTGTCATATTTTCATTTAGTTCTAATAAATTAAGATCATTTTTTATACAATAAGCCCAAGTATTCTTAAGTCTACCTTTGCCTTTCTTAACAAAAATCAAATCTAAAACATCTACTCTCCTAATCGGATCATCAAATGGTTGTCATTTAATGTGACCAAACCATCTAAAACGACTCTCTCTAATTTTGTCTGCCACTGGAGCTACATCAACCCTATCACGAAGATATTCATTTCGCATTTTATCTTTAAGTGTAAAGCCACTCATCCACCTAATCATTCTTATCTCAGCAACACTTAACTTAGTATTATGTTTCTCTTTTAAGGCCAACATTCAGCGCCATAGAGCATTGCAGGTCTCGCCACCATCTTATAAAATTTTCTTTCAGTATAAGCGGTACTTTTCTATCACACAAAAGGTCCGAAGCATTCCTCCACTTCAACCAATCAACTTGAATTCTACTATTAACATCCTCATCTATATCACCATCATTTTGAACAACATACCCATGATATCACATCTTTTAATAATTTGATCACCCAAAGTTACACTTCTGTCACTAGAGCTACTACTACCAAAATTACATTCCATGTATTCAGTTTAAGTTCTACTCAAATGAAGGCCTTTAGCTCCAACGTAGACAACCATAATTCAAGTTTTTTTTTAGCTTTTTCTCTCATCTTATCCACAAGAAGGATATCATCAGCAAAAAGCAGACACCAAGGTATATCCTCCTGTAAATGTCCAGTAAGACCATCCATAACTAAAGCAATAAGATATGGGATTAAAGCTGATCCCTAATGTAATCCAACAGAAATAGGAAAATAATTGGTCAATCCTCCTTCAGTTCGAACACAAGTAACAACTTTAATATACATATCTTTAATGACTTGAATATAAGTCATTAAAATTTTTAAATATAAAGTATCTTTAATGACTTGTTCGTTGTATGTACATACGATAAAATTTTTAATCAACTCTAAGGAATCCCATTTTACTAAAGTAAAGTGCATTTTTCATTATTCAATTAGTACTTCAAGTGATTTGTGGTATTCCATGCACCTTATTCTGGTAGAAAAAAATGTCGCCTTTACACACTACAAAGGCTAAGTATGCGACCATAAGAACCTGTGTTATATGGTTACTTTGGTTAAAGCAATAATAGAAGACAATAAAATTTGGTTAGATCACATAGTTTAGTGTGATATACAAGTGTTATAACTTAAGAATCTAAATGAACACTTAAAGATAAACGCATTCAAAATAGACACCTTTTTTCTAAGAATCATGTTGCTAAAAACAATTTTAATGATTAATTTATTAGTATTTAATTTCAAAATGTTGGCGTCATTACAAATCTTCACTTGAAGAAAACTTTACTGAACTAAGAAGAAAATTAGGCATGTTAGATCTTCACATCTAAATTACTTATTTGTATGTCATATCTATTTACTCTCTTCATTTTGACATTTTTCTAATGTTGTCAAAAGAATGAGAGAAACAGATGTTAATTTCTAAACTTAAATTCATGCATATATTTAAGGAGAAATTTAGCTACATAATTTAAGGGAAGTGTATAATTAGTATAATTCACATGCATCAAGTTTAGGAGAGAGATCACTTTGCATATCCATCCTCATCACTAGCCAAAACATCTGTCATCAAAGAAGGAAAAATTATTGACCCATACGATACATGTGAACTTATTTTGAAATAAAAATAGATGATTGGCTATAAAATTCAAGATAATTGATGAATAATCCAATGACTAAGGAAGCCTAGGACAGACTCAAAAGAAGATAAAAATAATTAAAAATTAATTCATAGTTTAGTAAAGCCATTAGAAAATTTAGCATTATATATTGTAAAATAATTATTCCTTCGGCCTAAAGTTTTCAAGGAATCTATTAAGAAAATATTCTTAATGACACTATTTATTTAAATATTCTATTAATTATGTAAATTAGTTGAATAGATTTTAGCAAAAATTAACAAGTCATTTTGATCAATATTTTTTTTACTTTTGATAATTATGGTTCAATTAAGATTAAAAATAATTAAATATACAATTATTTTATAATTACAAAATTAGCTTATAATTTTATTTCTATTGGATCCACCACAATTTTTACTTGCAAAATCATTTATAATACGTTATAAGTATATTTTATAGTCATTAAGTTATAAAGTTAATAAGAAGTTCAAGATTACCTAATTTTCATTCCACTATGAAAATCATTGCATATGTTATAAGTATTTTTCATAGTCATTAAGTTAATAAAAAATTTAAGAAAATTGCTAAATTGCCATTGCACTAGTCATTCCAGAGCATGAGAGACAATTAGCATCGACATCACTTAAACCTTGCATGCAACAACCGAGCCCTATCACTAATATTATAACGCATAGCTTCTTGGCCAACAACAACAAGCCTTTCTCCCACTAAGTCTGGTCTGCTGCATGAATCTTTTTTTTTCATTGTGTCGATGGAAAAAAATCTAAATATGGGGAATTTTAAAAAAGTTTATATGAACTTTTGGGAATTAAAACAAGTCAATATAAAGCCCTAAAATCTCATATGGATAATTAAATATAACATCCTGCTAAAAATTCTCAAAGCCCTGATCTTTGAAGTACTTCTATTGAAAAAAGTATTTTATTCTTTCTGATGGCTGAATTCTTCTTTCCCGAAACTTAAGAGCCTTCAAAGATACTTCATTTTTAAGATAATCTTAGGTGTACAATGCCCATCATTTGTTGTAAGATTGCTTCAATTTTTTTTTCTTTCCTTCAATTTTTTTTTCTTTCTTTTCTTTATTGCAACATTTTCTTAGAAGAAAATCAATAATTCTTCTTTGTTTCCTTTTAGCAAGTCTTGGAATGAGTTCATTGGCATTATGATACGATCCAATGTCAAAATTGTCATGCTTTTTCACAGAAACTAGGCCAAACACAAATTTTGTTTCCCGAAAACCAAATCAAAAAAATACAACAATAATAACTCGCACGAATATAAAAGATAAGCGCTTATAACTTGAGAGGTAGGTGATATATAACAATTTTTACAATTTGAGAGTAGGAAATCTCTCCCAAACCCTAAAACAAGAATACAAGACTCATCTCATGCATAAACCTAACCCTAAAATAATAAACCAATTTATAACCCGCAATAATAATAATAAAAGGTTAAATTGCTCTCAGGCATGCAAAAGACAAAATTGTCCTTAAGCTAGGCACCAGCGTAACAATACCCCTCCCCCCCAAAAGACACATTGTCCTCAAGATGGGAAAAAGTGAGTGTTCTCCTCCATCACAGTTGCCTTTATTTCTTCATCCTCAGCCTCGTCGTCATGCACTATCAAAACCTGCAAATTTCGATCATTGCAACGGTATAATGAGGTAAACTTCTCATCAAACGAAAAAAATAATTCTTTGGCTCGCTTCTCCTAAATCTATCTCTGTAAGGCGCTCGAGTGTCTCTCCCGGTCGTGACCCATAATTTATGTCCCGTGCAGCCTCCCACTGGACTTCCACTATTTAAATTTTTGGTATCGTTGTGGTTGTAGCGATTTGGTATGCCTCTCCACCTGTGTCGCTCCTGCAGGCCTTCTCCATCTGGTTTTTGTCCTCCACCATCTAGGCTTGCTCAATCAACTCCCACAATCCTCACAGTCTCAATAGTCGAAGTGTTGTCCGTACATCGGGCTTTTGGCCATTCATAAAATTTCTCTTCAATTCTGATTCAAAAATCTCCTTAGCCGTCCCAACAAAAGCTCAAATCTCTTCCTATATTTCATGACAGTCCTTTCCTGAGTCAATGCAAAGAATTGCTCGTGTAGGTCTCCTTAGATGGCTCAAAAACGTTCCAATAAGACATTCTTAAATTCTTCCAACGAGTGGACCAAGTATCAAGCCTCCCTCTATTGAAACCATGCTAGTATTTTCCCCTCCAAACTTAACCCTACCGTCATAACTTTCTCACCATTTATTCTATTCACCGCAAAAATATCGCTTTAGCCAATACACTTGCCCATGTGTCTTCCCTCCGAAGTTCGGCGTATTCAACTTCCTAACTCTAGCATCACCACGCCAACTTGCTCTCTCTCCATTATCTCCCCCAATGTATCGAGGGTAAAACTCCCTCCTCTGATCAGAGTCATATCTCATGCTTGCTTCTCTTCTTCTTCTTTGTGCTCGTTCATATAATTTGCAAAACCTCTTCTTCATATTTTAGCCCAACCGCCTCCATAAAAAATCTCTAATCCACCCTCAATCAGAGTCTTGGGAGGGGATTTTTTAGATGGGATGCTTTCCTCCTCATGTTTCCTCTTGTTCAACCTCTTTCTCTTGTGATTTAGCCAAGGCTTCTCCAATCACCCCTTGGTTAGGGTTTGCAAATTGAATCGTCAGTAAGGTCTTAGATTGCATATCAATAAGTTTCCTTAGCATCTCCTCCAAGTTCTCGAATTGGCCCTCAAATCAGTTCCAATGAAAAAAACCTTCCTTCTAAGGTGGAGAAACTTTCCCCATCCCAGATCTGATTTGACTCATCTCTCCCTCTAATTTCTTTTCTAAATCATCTACCCTCTTTGTTGTCATTACTCACAAAAAAACTTACAATCCTAAAAGGCAATATTTTTATGCTCTGAAATTCCGTGATCTCTTTACAGGTAGCACCTATCACAACTGTATCAAGAGATTATGTCATAGGAAACTGGTCCTGTAGCAGCAATCCCGTCTTAGGCTTCAATACTAGTTGAACTGCGAATGTAGCGCCTAATTAGGGCAATGTATGTCGCAATCCCGTCTACTCTTTCTGAGGCTGTATCGCACAAAACCTTTAAGAAGGCACGATCCCGACGTGGCGAAAGATGGCAATTTGGCTCTTTGTTCGTTGTGATCCCCAGCGTTCTTCTCTTCAGGTTCTAATCGTGATTGTTGTGTCCATCAAAGAAACGAATTATTGTGCGACTTCTGGCGTCAGGTAAGCGGATCAGGCACACAATGATTGCTTCCCAGCTCATGTCGGAATTCCTTGGGCTTCCCAACAACAGTATTACGAATGATGAAGTTCCAGCTAGCTCTAGTCAATCACATCGGCTTACAAGTAGCTAGATCGCAACGGTTTCACTACATGAAAGAGATTTGTAAGTCGTGATCTTGATGTTGCTTCCCATCTAGCTCAATTACGGTTGTTTCGGACAGATCAAGCGATTTTATGGCTCTGCATGTCGCGATCCAGACTATATAACATGGTTCGAAGCTCTATAAGCTGCAATCCCTTCCCACGATTTCAATGTAGAAGGCGATGAAACCAGTGAATGCCTAATACCATTTGGTAACATTCGAGATCAAAATTATCCTTTTTTTTCATAAAAATTAGGACAAATACAAATTTTATTTCTCAAACACCAAAATCAACACAAACAATACTAATGAGTTGCATGAATGCAAAAGATAAGCGCCTACAATTTGAGAAATAAACAATCTCTCAAACTTCCTATGAGAGGTAGGAAATCTCTCCCAAACCATAAACCTAAGATACAAGACTCAACCTCATGCATAAACCTAACCCTAAACAAATAAATCTTTTATAACCCACAATAATAATAATGAAAGACTAAATTGCCTTCGAACATATAAAAAACTAAATTATCCTCTAACATACAAAAGATAAAAATGGGCTTAGGCTAAGCACTTGCATGACATTTTCATTTTTTCGTCTTGTGTACAAACCTATAAGGAGTGGGCAAGTGAAATTGTACTAGTTTGTCCACCAACATGATAAGCAGAGGAGTTTGCTCTTGTTGTACAATTTTGGGAAATGAATCCTAATCTAAGGAGAAACATAGAATTAGGCCACTAAAAAAAATAATAATAACAAAAATTGTTGTACACCTGTTTAATCGTTTAGATGCTCATTTACTTGCATTTATAGGTTTAATTCTACAATTTTTTAATATTTGAAGAAAGTTAAATAAAAAATTTACCCCCTTGTTGATATATCATATCCTTCAAGGTGTGTTGTATTCTAACACTATGATGAGCACATGTGCAATAAATTTGACTCCACGTTGGGTTTCTCATTACCGCTACCTTTGGCAAACACCTAAGAATATGATCGTCACTGCTTTAAATTCTTCAAGAAATTTATACGAAATAAAGAAACGCAAATTTACCTGACACAAATAGAAAATCTACACATGACCAAACCTCAACAATATCAAAAGAATGTCTAAACCTTCAAAGAAGATCGTCTTAGAATGTGAGCCCTTGGATCAATGTCTAACCACAAATGTTTAGCATAACAGGTTCATGATAATGTGATGTTCTAATTCTGAAGAATGCTACATTAATGAAAACGATCGTTTGTAAGAATATAAAATGAGCCAATACCATGCTGCATCATGACTGCCGCTTGTTGAGACCATATTAGCAATTCTTTCCCAGCAAAAGATTACGAAGGCTAGACCAATTGTACTTCTCAAACAGAGATCCAAGATAAAACCTTCACTATTTTTTGCCGGAAAATACATTAAAAATCATTCACTTTTGGTAATCAATTTGTTATCATGTTTAAATTATCTCATCATATATACTAATAATTTATAGTAGGACTTTGCACCATCATTTCCATATTAGTAAGGACATTATCCTATATTATTATTTCTGTATTGTTTTCTTTATCTAAATTATCATATTTGCTTCTTATTAGTATTAGAAATTTATACTACATATTTCTGTAATATGGAGTAAATTCTTCTTTCTTTATGTTTTCATTTATCGTTCTCTAATTTTGTGTGTGTGCGCGCGCGCGCGCGCACACACACACATATATATATAGGGGTCACCTGGATTATTGCAAAGGGAATGCAAGAAACGCTTGGCACAGATTTGACAACATTTACTTTGTGCAGATAGCTAAAGAAAATGACTATATAAAGGAAAGTAACATTGTTTTATTAATATTTTTATGGGCCAAATAAAATAAATTCACTTGACTTATAAACACTTTAGCTCATGTCTGACCAAACCAAATAAACCATAAAAACAATACACGCCTTGAGCTTGCAATCAAAAACCATAATCTGAAAACAATATAGACTGATGTCTAAAAGTCACCTCGACACGAGAAATGAGCTTAAGACGTTCTCACATCTTGACAGGCAACAAAAGCCACTTACAAGTGGTACGAAACCATTTCACAAAGAATCCAAGTTAAGAAAACAGTGCGGGTAGAGTCTAATTTCATAATTTTTGGGAGACATCCAGCGACATAACAAACTCCACGACCAGCAGTTTAGCATTTGAAAGAAAGTTTCCATTGAATGAACCAACAACAAGCATCCAAAGGGAGAACTGAAGCAGGTGGGTCATTACCTCAAGAAACAACTCTCGGGAGGAAATCTCGCAATGACAAGGCCTAGACTGTTCTTGATTTTTTATGGCATTTTCTTGTTATCATGCTTCTCTCGATCTTTTCTTGGTCCTTAATTTCTAGTTATTACTGAAATTGTGAAGAGTATTAGCGATAGAGTTGACCTAGTTCATTAAAAAAGCTCAACAAAATGGCCCAAATATCAAAAAAATACATATATAACAGTTGCTGAAACCTAAAACCGCTATCAACTAATTGTCTTTATGCACGAAAGATTTCTTTTCATCCAGCAATTTAGTAAATAGCGACAATTTTCAACAGACTTCATGGTTAAATTGTTAATCATGATATCAATGCATGTATAAAACATAGAAAAAAAGAGCAATTGCATCATAACAGCACATATAAAAGAATGACTCAAAGAATTTCCATCAATAACAGTACGGTGTAGATCACTCAAACTGCCCCACATCTAAATATAAATAATGATTGTTACCAACCTAATCAAGTTCACCAACCTCTCTCATAATAGCAGTCACAAATACAAGACTTCTCAGTCCAGCTATACCATAAATTATGTGTGTGTACTACAAATGAACATGTCCATCAACTTTCAGCTAAAACTGATGCTGCTCACTATACTTTACATAGGGATAAACTATTATTCCTTTATATGAAAAAAGTTAATTTTCAAACAATCAATTCTCTATATCAGAATCGTCAAATACAAGATCAAGATTATTGATGTCGATCTACTTTAGGAGTCAAGTTAAGTGATGCAGTGGCTCTAACTTGAATATGAAGCACAAGCTCGGGGAAAATTGCTTATCACATCACTCTATGTGCCGGTGATAACATTGCACCCGACTCCAATTCCCATAAAATCCTAGTTCAAATTTCACAGTTTAATTCCATAAAAATGAAGGCGCGAATAAATGCTTCTCCTCAATGGTTGATACCGGAGCAACCCGAAAATAAGAAAATGTGATTATTATTGTTAGAATTCAGAAAGAAACACAATGGTTTATAAAACTTGGAATAAAATGACACGAATACAAACCGAACTCTAGGACGAGAGCGAAGAGGATGGACTCTGGCTGGACAGCAGGTGTGGGTGGTTTGAGCAGCGATGGCAACAAGTGAAGACAGGGGAAGAGACATACTGTAGTAGGTAGAAGGCGGAAGGGCCCTAGCAGCAACAAAGAATGAGTAGGAAGGTTGGGTGGAACCAGAACAAGCACAGAAGGGACTCGGCGACAACAAGGAAGGTCTAAATGGGCTTGGCGGCAACAGAGGTGAGGTGCAGGAAAGCTAGGCAAAAGTAGGGAAGCTCCATGTGGGTTGGGTGGCGGCAAAGTGATGCACAGGAAGCTGGGCGGCAACAGGAAAGGCACAAGAAAGCTGGGCAGCAGCATAGAAGAAGGATTATGGTGCAAGCTTGATGAGATAACCAACACCTCGGAGCAGAATGGAACCAGAACACTACCTGTCCTCGGATGCATCCCTAACAAGGGAGAAGATACCTGACAGCAGGAACTCTAAAATCAGAACAAACAAAATTAGACCCTAAACTCAACAACACACATATTTATAATGGTAGATAGGCAGGAAGGAAAAGGAGAGGAGGGTGAACTTGGGTGGTAAGTCCCACCTAAAGGAAGGAATCGGCCGGTCCAACCTTCTATCGGAACTGAACCCTTGGTCGGTTTAGTCAAGTAGGCTGGTCCAGCCTAGCAAGCTCCCGCGTCTATCTCCCAGGGTTTGGGGAGCTTCGACTTCATCTGTCGAAGCTTCTGCATCTTCATAATACGACGTCAGATCAACAACATTAAATGTGGTCGAAACATTATAATCTCTTGGCAGGTCGATCTTGTAGACATTATCATTCAGCTTCTAGAGTATTGTGAGATGCCTGTATGCTCTGAGCTTGAGTTTTTTGAATGCTCATATTGGGAATCTCTCTTTCTTCAGCCAAATCCACACTAAGTCTCCTTCTTTAAAAGTCACATGTTTCCTTATCTTGTTTATTTGTCTAGTACTGATGATTCTACTTTCTCTTTTTCGACTTTCTCGTGGAGTTTCTTAATCCCGTGCACCCGTTCCTCTGCATCCTCACTAATCTCTAACATTGGTGGGAGCGGTACCAATTCCAGTGGAGTGAGCAGGTTGTGCCCATACACGACGTCAAATAAAATGTGGCTTGTGGTCTGAATTATGGATCTACTGTAGGCAAGCTCGGCCTGAGCGAGAATCAAATCCCACTGTTTGATATTCTTCCTGACAAAGCATCTCAAAAGATTTCCAAGACTCTTATTTACTACCTTTGTTTGGCCATCCGTTTGAGAATGCACTGTGGAACTAAATCGAAGCTTGGTGCTTAATTTTCCCACGGAGTCCTCCAGAAGTGACTCAACAATTTGACATCCTCATCTGACGTGATGTTCCAAGGTATCTCATGTAGTCTAACAATTTCTCTAAAGTACAAGTCGGCGACATGCAGGGCATCTAGTGTCCTGTGGCATGGTATGAAATGTCTCATCTTCAACAATTGATCCACAACAACCATGATTAAATCTTTATTTTGTTGTGTCTTCGGAAGTCCCACTCAAAGTCCATGCTAACGTCCACCCGCGGTGCCTCGGTATGGTAAGGGGGTAAATAACCCCGCATTCTACCCATTAATTTTTGTCATATGACAAATTCTGCACCACCTGATATGTCGCTCTACATCTCTCGCTAGTCGAAGTCAAAAGAGGTATTCTCTCACAAGTGCGAGAGTCTTGTTCCTGCCAAAATGTATTATGAGTCCTCCACTATGACTCTTTTAAGACGAAGGACTCCCTCAACGAACATCTAGGAATGCACAATTTACTATGATAAAACAATTAACCATCAGCTATGTATTACTGCTCGGTGGGCTTCCCCTAACGCTGCTCCCAATTTTTTTAGAAATCTTAGTCTATCTCGTAAAGCTTTTTTAATACCTGAAAGCCCACAACGCGAGCATGCATCGCAGTGATCAACAAGTGTCGGCGGCTCAGTGCATCTGCTACACGGTTTCAAATTGGAACGATACCAACAACTCCACCCAAGTCATGTGTCGACCCTTCAATTTACTGTAGTTGTTTAACATTTAAAAATTTCATGGTCTGTGAACAACGTGAACTCACTTGTTAGCAGGTAATGGAAAGAGCTTTCACAAAAACATAAAATTTCTCATCATATGTCAAATATTTCCCCCTATAATCATTTGGTTCCTCGTTGAAAAACGTGATGGAGTAACCTCCCTGGATAAGCACTGCTCCTATCCCCACGCCGAATGCATCACACTCTACCTCGAAGAATTGGTTGAAATCTGGTAGAGCTAAGACTGGCACCTGAGTCAGCTTCTCCTTGAGTGCACTGAAACTACTCTGAGCTGCCTCTGTCCACTGGAATTTATCTCCCTTCAAAAGATCCATCAAAAGGGTGGTGATGGTGCTAAATCTCCTGATGAATCACTTGTAAAACAATTCTAGTCCCAGAAACTGCCTCAGCTCGATGAACAACTGCGGTGTGGTCCAATTTACAATAATCTAGATTTTTGTACAATCCATCAAAAAGTCTGCACTAGACACAATATAACCCTAAAAACATACCTAGTTTGTCATGAAGTAACACTTCTTTGAATGGGCATATAATTTCTCTGCACGCAATAACTCGAAAACCGTGCATAGATGCTTTAGTGTTCCTCCTCAAATCGGTTGTACATCACAATGTTATCAAAGTAGACCACCACAAATGTTCTAAAGTGAGCCCTAAATACCTGATTCCTTAACCTCATAAAAGTGTTTGGCGTGTTTGTCAAGCTAATGGGTATAACGATGCACTCATATAAACAATCTCGTGTGTAGAACATGGTCTACCACTCATCTCCTGGTCTCATTCGGATCTGGTTATATCCATTACATAAGTCGATCTTGGAAAAGATGGTGACTCCATGTAACTAGTCCAAGAAATTGTTCAAGTGAGCTATGGGAGCTGGTACTTGATGGTAATCCTGTTGATGGCTCTACTGTCATTGCACATCGGCTACGAATCGTCCTTCTTAGATACCATTAGAGCTGTGACAACACATGGACTAGTACTCTCTCTGACCAATCATCTCGAGATGAGATCTCGTACTTGTCATTGTAATTCCTTGTACACTGCAGGTCTCAAGTCGATTCAACAATACTAATCCCGTTATGAGATCCATGAAGTGTTGAATGTCCCTCAGTGGCGGTAATCTCTCAGGATACTGTTGGACATCACATCCTGTAAGTCATGTAGTAGTGGTTGTAATGGTGCTAGTATCTCATTCTCCTCCTCAGTTCCCTATAGTAGGACTAATGTCAGTGTCACTGGAGCATCCCGAGCTGACTACATGAAAGTGGGCCCTTGGGACTAACGCCTTTTCTATATTGTCTTCACCTCTTGTATCCTTAACAGGTAATAATACGATGAGTTTCTCTTCCTTTTTAGAAGAAAAAATATTCTTGAAGCTGTCGTGTTGTTTCTTGCGGTCGAATTGTCAAGGGCCTCCCCAATAGAATACGGCACGAGTCCATCCAAACCACATCGCGCCACACTTGCTTCTGCAACTGATCCCAATTTTAAAAATTCAACCAAGCACCACAAAACCATGCGTTATCTCATTTCTCTTCTTCAACCAGGTTAGGGAGTAGGACTAGGGATATTTTTGTGTGTTCAATTCTAATTTTTTCACCATCAGCGTGAACATCACATTTTCACAACTCCCACTACTGATGATCAAATTGCAAACCTTGCTCTTTACCGTACACTTCGTACGAATGATATTGTACCTCAAACATAATTGATCTCGCTTCGTCTCTGACTGCATAACTCTTCGTAGGACTAACAACTCTCTCTTGTCCCCCTGGAGTTGAAGTTATTCCTCTGAACTATCCTCTGGTTCCACTTCCTCGACCTCCTCTACAACGCCCTGATCTGTAAATGTGACCACTAGGCTAGTGGAACAACTAGAGGCTATGTGTCTATAGTCGTGGCACCTAAAATGCCTCCTAATAAATACTATACTAGTAGAGTTACCCTTTTCCAGTTTTTTTTCCACCTGATGTCTTTTCATTCCCTTATCCTGTCTTACTAACTCCTCCCGAGGTGCCTTTGTCAACCGCGGTAGTTGTAGGTGACTGCCTAGTTGAATGTTGTTGTCTGAATGAAGATTGATGTCAGCTAAATTTTTGTTATCTTTCAATTTTCCACCTGATGTCTTTTCATTCCCTTGTCCTGTCTTACTAACTCCTCCCGAGGTGCCTTTGTTAATCGTGGTAGTTGTAGGTGACTGCCTAGTTGAATGTTGTTGCTGAATGAAGATTGATGTCAGCTAAATTTTTATTATCTTTCAACTTCTAAGGCTAAAGTTTTAACATCCCCTAGGGACCCGTATGGCTGCAATTAAACACATTACTAATAGCGGGTTTCAAGCCTCCAAGGTACCGAGCTATAGTGTGTTCCTTTGACTCATCAACTTTCATTTCATCTGTAACTAGTTGAACTGTGTTGTGAACTCCTCCACTTAAAGGTCTCTCTGTTACATGTGATAGGGTCTCACAAACATATCATGACGGTAATCAGGTGGAAGATAATTTCTCTGCATTCCTTTCTTCATATTTTCCCACTTGGTAACTTTATCACAGTCTTCTATTTTCTTCTATCTCTGTGAATCCGCCCACCACAAAAAGGCATTCTTCTTCAATTTGATGGTTGTTAATTTCACCCATTATCCTCTAGCACCTTTTTTATATTCGAAGATTTGCTCTACAGATTGCACTCAGTCAATAAACTCATCCGGAACCATAACCCCATCTAACTTTGGCAAATCCATTTTGATGTCAAAGTTCATATGTCCTCCATAAGTGGGCTCCTCTCTTGGCCTCGTCTGATATTGAATTCCAAAGAGGAATGGCTAGTATTCCTCGTCGATGATGTCTTTTATGTGGAACAGATTCAGATCATCGCCCTTATCCCCTTTGACTCTCCAGATCACAGTCGAAAGTTCATATGTCCTCCATAAGTGAGCTCCTCTCTCAGCTTCGTCTAATATTGAATTCCAAAGAGGAATGGCTACTATTCCTCGTCAATGATGTCTTTCCTGTGGAACAAATTCAGATCCTCGCCCCTATCCCCTTTGACTCTCCAGATCATAGTCGAGGGTAATGTCCCCTAGGTTCCATCATCAATTTCTGCGAGCCTTTCTTGAAGCCGACGCATCTACCTCTATATCTCGTCTTGAGTTTTCGGCATGTATCTCCGTGTTGACATGATTAGGATTTGGAATTAGAAAGGGTAGTTGAGGATAGAAAAGAAAAAAAATTTAGTTGAGAGGTAAGGCAGATGCGAGGAAACCCTAGAATAAAACTAGTGTTAGGTTAGCTCTAATACCAAAAGATACCGGAGTAACCCAAAAATAAAGTGCGATTATTATTGTTGGAATTCAGAAAAGAAACACAACAACGATTCATAAAACTGGAAATAAAATGGCACGAATACAAAAGAGACTCTAAGGTGATGACGAAGAGGATGGACTCCTATTGGACAACGAGTATAGGTAGTTTGTACGGCGATGGCGACAAGTGGAGGCAAAGGGGATACGGTAGCAGGGAGAAGAGCAGGAGGGCCTTAGCGGAAACAGAGAATGAGTAGGAAGATTGAGCGAAAACAGATAAGTTGTAGAAGGGAAATGGTGGCGGAAGGACCTAGGTGGGCTCGGCGACAACATAGGTGAAGCGCAGGCAAGCTGGGCGGCAACAGGGAAGGTGTAGGTTAGTTGGGCAGTGGTAGGGTGATGCACAAGAAGCTAGATGTGGCAACAGGAAGGGCGCAGGAAAGCTAGGCAACAAAAAGGAAAAAGGATTATGGTGCAAGCTTTACGAGATAACCATCACCTCGGAATAGGATACAAAAGGAGCACTTCCTATCCTTGGATACAACCTTAACAAGGGAGAAAACGTCTGATGATAGAAACTCTGAAATCAAAACAAAAAAAAACTAAATGGTAGATAGGCGGAAAAGAAAAGGAGGAGAACTTGGGCCATAAGTCCCACCCAAAGGAAGGAGTCGGCCGGTCCAACCTCCTGCTGAACCGAGACTCCAACTGGACTTAAACCCATGGTAGATTCAGCCAAGTAGGTCGGTTCAACCCAGTAAGCTTCTGCGTCAATGATTCTAGTAGACATTAAGTCATTACTTAATATTTATCTATTCTCTCTTACACTGCCTAGTTGTTTTCTTAATGGTTCTCCTTCATACCCTCTAACTTGTTAGTTTTCTTACAAGCTTCTATTTGATTCTTTTTATTAGTACAAGTGGACTCTTACTCACTATCTTCTTTAAAAGCAACAAATGCATGATTCCTAGACCCGCATATTCACGCTCTCACTTACTAACATCTCCACATCTCAAGTTTTTCTCAAACTTTCAATGCGACAATTAATTTTTTTAAGTACTGTTTTATTAATTCATTCTTTACATCGCCAATTCTTCTTTAATGGGTTTTAAATCGTTGAGAATTATGATTATTAAATGTATCATTATATTTGCTAAAAATTACTCCCTTGATATGATTTAAATTTTCTTAATTATATGTTATTCTAAGTGCATCATATATATAATACACAAGTCATATGCACTCTAAGATCTAATTTTAATCATGTCAATTGTGAAAATTTTAAAAACTTTAATAGCTACAAATGAAATTGAGCTCAACAATTGAGTCAAAATTAAGCTTTCTAATCAAACTCAGGATTCGAGTCTAGCTAGAACTCGACTTATGTCACAGCAATCATGCTTGAGCTAAGTAAATGAGCTCGAATCGACCTCAATCTCAAGTTCAAGCTAACCACTAATTAAAAAAGCCCGGCTAGACTTGACTTGATACACTCCTAAACATAGTCTTGAAACTTTTTATTGAACATTTTATGATAATATACTTTAAGAACAATCTTATCTATAGCCCTCATAAAAAGTCACATCTAGACCATCTATATGATTAAACTTAAGAAAGTAAAAAGAAGCTATAAATATTAAGAATGCCTCTTCTAACAACCCAAGATCATTTTTTTAGGGATTTTTACATGCATGGAATGCCAAACAATCAAAACTACATATTTAGAACCGAATACTCTAATATTACAGAAAGAAACACAAAACCCTTGTATTTACTTAATGCAAACTATATTTCTCTTCCGTAACGACTCTGTTTTCTTGTGCGTGGGAAACCATATCTCCGGCTTCTCCAACAACTATCCCCTTCCTTCCCCTTTCCCTCCCCCCTCTCATCACTGAAACTTTCACGATGCAATCGCAACTAGTTAAAAATGGATGCCCTAAATCTCTTTCACTAGTTTCCTCTTGATCACGAGTTCAGAGTTCCCTGTCAGCAGTCTACACACTATCCATCGGTGTCAAAGACCTGTATCGAAGGTACCTGAGACAAATTGCAACTCGCATCTTTCTTTCCTTTCCGGTCTGCTCCTACCCCAAAAACATCAAGGAAGGTAAAAAACATTTTTTCCTCTTATTAGAGCATTTTAGCTTCTCTAACTCTCGTAAAGTTATCTTCCATTGGGATTTACTAGAACCTGGGTTTAAGCTTTAAGTCAGGGAGGGGGATTGGAATTTGAGAACTTGTAGGAATTATAGATGATTTTTAAGTGCTTTGACATTATTTAACTCAAATCTTGTAAATATATTGCTTTTGTTTTATCATTTCATGAAATTAAGTGCTTCGAAATGCTATGCTTGAAACTCTCCTAAGATGTGATTTTTTTTTTTATATTTGAAATTATTTTATCTTTTTCTTTATTTTAATCCATCTAAGAAATTATTTTCATATTTTTTTCGTTTCTAATATAATGATAAGTTATTTTAATTGTTAGTATGGCTAGCATGAGATATTTGAGTACATATGTGATTTTTAAAAATTTGATAAGAGAAGTCAACAATTGAAAAGTAAAGTTTAATAACAATACAACATTCAAGCCACTTAAAATCATCTCCCAAGCCTCTAATTGATAAACGAGGTATAAGCTTGAGTGGGTTGTAAAAAATTTGAGATAAGCTTACAATATTGAAGTTTTATAACTTTTTTTTTGCACAAATACATCTTTATTTAAGAGATGTTAAGATCTCCTAACCGAAATTTTATCTTAGTATAGGCTATATATTTGAAGAGGAGTTTTTGTGTTGCTTGATCTGGTCGATTAAAGCTAAAGACGGTGTCATTTTCCCAACATTGTGTTCAATTTCTTCGTTGAAAAACTGCAATATCTAATTCCTTAAGTTATTTCAAAAGTAATTATACAAAATTTTGAACTGAAATTAATTTAATAATATATGTTATTTCTATGTAGAACTTGTGCAATCCAGTGTAAAAATAAATGCAATGGAGGTTCAAATTAAGTTCTTAATAGTCATGTTCAAATATGGAGGATATTGGATGCAAGTAAATAATCAATCCAAAAAAAGATATGAAGGCGACAAACAAAAATCTATGAAGATACAAAAAGATATTTGGAGCTTACTTGTGTTTAAAGAGAATATTGAAAAACTTCGTCCGTGGCTTAATATATGCCAATGACTAATGACTTTGAGGTTATAAAAATTGTTCTTCATTCAAGTAGACGTAGTTGAGTGGAGGTGATGGTAATTACTCAAAATGACAGAGAACTCAATGTGTTTTCACAAGCGAAGAGGTGAGTGTCATATTAACATATTGAGTACAGCCTTCCAATATCGGACTAAATATTTTATGAGAACATTGTGTTATTTAATCGAACATATCAAATGTGATATTGAGTTAAAAGAGGGTGCATATTTTTGTGATTCAAGAAATTTAAAGTAAGCAGCTCGATCTAATGGGATAAAAAATAATTATTGGATAAAGATCCAAACTAGGGGTGTCAATTTGAGTTTGACACGAAAATGACCCAACCCGAGTTGATTCAACCTGAATCGAACCTAAATAATAAACGAGTCAACAACTAAAACCCGAACCCAAGCTTGACCTGCTAACCCGAACTTTCGTGCTTATTTAGTTCATAACGGGTTCAACCCGACCCCAACCCGAACTTTCGTGTTTATTCAGTTCATATCGAGTTCAACCCAAACCAAACCCGAATAATAAACAACTCGAATTCTCTTACATGAACCCTACGCGAAAAATATTCGGGCAACCCTAACCCGGATTTTTTGAATCGAGTTCGAGTCGTGTTGGTGTCAGGTCAATTTTTTGACACCCCTAATCCAAACTAGTAACAGATCTTGTGTATGTTTTTTATGTACATCAGGGGTGTTCTTGGAAAGCGAGAGTTGTCCTATTGTTGATGGACAAGCATTTGACAAGAGAAAATTTGAGCCGATATATTTATGCCCTGATAGAAATAGAAGAGGAAATAAACAAGCAATAACTTTTTAGGTAACTAGAGAAATAGGAGAAATAGTGAAAAAAATATTGTGATACTTCCAAAGCATATCAACAACTCTTTAGAGAATTCATGAGTTATGATTTACCATATATGAAGTTGTGAAGGTCAAAAGAGCAAGCACTAGAGAATATTTTTGAATCAGAAGATAACAACTACAAACGGGTCCTTGCACTACAAGTGAAGATATAAATAGAAATCACGAGCCACATATTACATATGTTTGCAGTAAGCATGAATCCCAATTAAAAAGATTTTATGTGAGTTTCAAGGTTAGCATTGATAGATTTCTAGCAGGGTGTAGACATTTAATTAGTCTTGATGTTTGTCATTTGAAGTCGTGAAACCTCCAAAATTGTGAATGTTACTGTATAAAGCTAATTATTCTCATCCAACCATTCAGCTTGTAGTTGTCATCTGCTGATCCAAAAATGTTCTCTCATGTTTGCTCTCTTAAACTCTACAACTTTATACATGATAATAATAATTCATATAAATTCTCTAAAGAGTTGTTGTCCTGCTTTAGAGGTTTCTTAAGATTTTTTTCATTGTTTCTCATATTTTTTCAGCTACCCTAGAAGTTATTGCTAGTCTATTTCCTCCTCTACTTACACCATGACATAAATATATCAGTTCAAATTTTCTCATCTCAAATGAGTGACCATCAACACATAATGCAGGTCTCACCCTACAAGGCACCCCCGATGTATACAAACAATAGAGACATGAGATATATTATTAGCTTAGATCTTTATATCATAATTATTTTTTATCGCATTTGGTCGAATTGCTTGCTTGAAACTTTGTGAATCGTAAAAACATGCAATCACTTATAACTCAGTATCACATTCAACTTAGTCGATTAAGTAGTCCTCACTACAATCATCTTCGTCAATGTTCTCATAAAATATAGAAACGGATCTTAAAAGACTGCTACCCAATGTATTAGTAATGACCCTCACTTCTTCGCCTTATAAAATACATTAAGTTCTCTACCATTTTAGATGATTACCACCACTTTCATTCAACTACATTCACTTGACTAAGCAACCATTTTAATAGCCTCAAAATCATTAGTCATTGATATATACTCTTTTGTTGATGCTTCACACGTGTGATAATGTAGCTCAAAATTATATTCACTAAGTCATGGTTAAATTTCTTCAATTTTCTCTCAAGGACAAATAAGCTCAAAATATCTTTTTGCATCTTTATCGTTTTTTGTTTTTCATCTTTATGTCTTTTGGATTGATTCTTAACATACATTCAGTACCCTCCATATTTGAGCATTATCATTAAGCACTAATTTTGAACCTCCATTGCATTCATTTCTCACATTGGATCGCACAAGTTCTACATAGAAATAACATATATTATTAAGTTTCTTTCAATTGAAAAATTTATATAATTACTTGTGAAATAACATAAGGAATTAGATACTGTAATTTTTTACTGAAGAAATTGAACACAGAACTGAAAAAATTATGTCATCGCTAGCTTTGATCGACTTGATCAAACAACACAAACACTATCTTCAAATATAAAGCCTAAAATAAGATAAAAACACATTTAGGAGATCTTAACATCTCTTACATAAAGATGAATTTGTGCCAATAAAAGAAAAATTAAAAAACTTTAATATTGTAAACTCATCTTAGTTTTTTTACAAACAACTCTAACTTATACTCCTCTAATCAAATGGAGGTTTTGGAGGTGATTCGAAGTGGCTTAAAGTTGTATTGTCATTAAAACTTTGATTATCAATTTTAGGCTTTTCTTATCAAATGTAGGCTTTTCTTATCAAATTTTTTACATACCAAAATATGTACCCAAATATCTCATGTTAGTCATACTAACACTTAAAAAAGAGTTATCATTCTATAAAGAACAAAAAAAATATATAAAAATAAATTCTCAGACGCATTAAAATAAAAAAAGTGAAATTTCAAATCCAATAAAAAATCACATCTTATGAGAGTTTCAAGCCTCGCATTTTCAAGCACTTGATTCCATGAAATGATAAAAGAAAGAGCAACATATTTACAGGATTTAAGTTAAATCATGTCAAACCATAAAAAAATCATCTATAATTCCTACAGGTTCTCAAATTCTGATTTTTCTCCCTTCTGCTTTAAAGTTTAAACCCATGTTTTAGTAAATCCTAATGAAATACAGCTTTATGGGAGTTAGAGAAACTAAAATGTGTTAATAGAAGGAAAAAGAAGATTTTTACCTTTCTCGATACTTTCTAGTAGGAGCAAATCAGAAAGAGAAGAAAGTTGTGAGTTACGATTTGGCTCAGGTCGCTTCGATGTAGGGCTTTGAAGTCGATCGTCGATGTGCTTTGACAGCGTGCTAACTGCTCACAAGGAACTCCTAACTTGTGATCGAAAGGAAACTCATGAAAGAGATTTAGGGCATCCGTTTTTAATTAGTGCATCGTGAAGGTTTCAGTGATGAGAGGGAGAAGGGGATGGTTGCAAGAGAATCCGAAGATATGTTTTCCCATGCACAGGAAAACTGAGGCTTAGAAGAAACTGAAACAGAGTTCGTATCAAGTAAATATAGGGGTTATGTGTTCCTTTCATATAATATACTAACAACTAAAAAAAGTTATAATTCTATATGAAACAAAAAAAAATATAAAAATAAATATAAAAAAATTTATCAAATGGATTAAATAAAGAAAAAAAGATAGAATAATTTCAAATCTAAAAAAAGAAATCACATCTTATGAGAGTTTCAAGTCTCGCATTTTCAAGCACTTGATTCCATGAAATGATAAAAGAAAGAGCAGCATATTTACAAGAATGAAGTTAAATCATTTCAAACCACAAAAAAATCATCTATGATTCGTACAGGTTCTCAAATTCCAAATTTTCCCCTTTTGCTTTAAAGCTTAAACCTAGGTTTTCGTAAATCCTAAAGGAAGTCAGCATTATGGGAGTTAGAGAAGCTAAAATGTGTTAAGAGGAAAAAAGAAGATTTATTTTGTTGTATATATGCTATATGGTTGAAAGAAAATCCTTCTAAAATCAAGGCATTAATAGATTGGCCAACACCCAAAATCCTTCACAAATGTCAAAATTTTCATGGCCTTCAATCTTCTACAAAAGATTTATTAGAAATATTATACACATTGTAGCTTCAATCACAAATCTCTATAAAAAAATGATAATTCTGTTTGCCTATAGTAGTAGTTAAAACCATGGAATATCCAAAGTTCTCCTGGCCTCTTCTCTAGTCCTTAGAATGCCTAGTTTTACTTGAATATTCAAGATAACATATGATGCTTAACATGCAGTCAAAAATGAAAGCTTTATGATACTAGACATAACATCATTTAGTCTCTCAAACACTTGAGGTACCATTTGTTACATGAGAAAATTATTAACAAAGATCATCATGCTCTAAAATTCATCAATATCAAAAGAAAACTAAAATATAGACATACAAAGTGGTTAGAATATCTCCAGAATATTATTTTTGTTATTAAACATAAAGTTAGAATGAAAAACAAACCTATAGATATATTATATTGAGTAACTCTCAGTTATTTAAAAATTTATATCTTCAAATTTAAAACAAGAAAGAATAATTATAGGTTTTCCCTGATTTTTAATTGATATATTTAGAGCTCAAATCTAAATCTCCATGTTTATTAAACCCATCTATTGTTATCGAGTGTTATCTCTATAAAAAAAGAGGTAATATAACCCTAGGATATCTATGACATAGTTACTCATCATTGGAAAATTTTTTTTTTTTTTTTTTGGGGGGAGGGGGGTGGGGAGCTGTGGATGTTGGTGTGCGGTTGTTGTCATCTTAAAATGTTTAAAACCAAAAGCTTGATCGAGTTTAAATTTTTCTAGCTTCCGCTTAAAAGCAATGTTGAAAGGGTAATAATTAAATGCAATAGATGTTGTTAGGCAAAAACTACAAAACTAAAACCTACAAAGTATATTGTCATGACCATATCCTGTAGACATTAAAAGGATATATCTATAAATTTTATCATAGAACTTCTAAAGGCTCCTAGAGAATGATGGAATGTTTAAAACCAAAAGCTTGATCGAGTTTAAATTTTTCTAGCTTCCGCTTAAAAGCAATGTTGAAAGGGTAATAATTAAATGCAATAGATGTTGTTAGGCAAAAACTACAAAACTAAAACCTACAAAGTATATTGTCATGACCATATCCTGTAGACATTAAAAGGATATATCCATAAATTTTATCATAGAACTTCTAAAGGCTCCTAGAGAATGATAGAATTGATTAAGTCTATAAGTTTTTTTATTAATGTAAAATCAAATTATAATTCAAATAAATTATTATAATAAATATGATTGATTTATATTTTGGTGGTAAATATGTGAATGTTATAGATTTTACGACGGTCTAATTATATTTTTATAGATACTTATAATTGCAGATAAGTTTATATTTATTACATTAGCTTTAAATTCTTCAATCTACTTTATTTTATCTTGTTGCCAAACCCTATGTGGAAGTTGTAAAAAACATGCATTAGAGCCTAAGTTTTGCCCTACTAGCATATGAAAAAAGATCAGTCACTATCTTATTCACCACCCTGCAGTGAACCTTTGTAAACAATTTCTAGTATATGTGTTACTGGCATAACCCATGTTATGTATTTGGCAAAATGTCTTCTATGGCTTTAGTCAATGTCTGATTCTGATCAGTGTAGATTGTTATTGAATGATTATCATTCATGATACGAACAAAAGTTTTAAATAGTCATTTAAACGACTCTACCGTCTCCTCTGACAAGAATCTGACTCCAAAGAAAATATTTTGTCAATTGTGATTAACACAACAATCAAAGCACAATATAAATTATATTTATTTTGTCTATAGCTAGTATTAAAAAAAATGACATCACCAAAGCAGTCATAATCAAGCTTGGATGTGCTATCACTCCAAAAAAAACTCATCAGTCTACCACTCTTATCAATTTTGAAGTCCTACGCAAACATATTATCCTCGACTCGTCACTGAATTCTAGATCTCCTCTCTATTTGAATGAAATTAAAGACGCCTTGCTTCGTACACTCCAGATCCTTCACTCCCCCAATTTCTGTAGCTACAAAGTTAAATGCTTCTGTAATTCTTATCCTTGACTGTGTCATCAATCTAAATACATCTACGTTGACTTCGCTTATCTTTTTTGCTGGAACGCAAAAGGTGTTTATCACCTGGGTTTGTTAATGAAGGGCTATGAGATTCTGTAAATTTTTTGACTGTCCAATTGCCTTCACCATCAACTGCGTATCAAATCATTGTCGGACAACCACTTCTTGTGTCCGTTTTTTTTGTATTTAACAAATTCTGTAATCTTCGGCTCTTTCTTGCAACCTGTTTTTCCACATATGAAGTCATTCGTCTTAAGATTCTCGTTGTTAGGCCAAAAAGTAGCATGCTCCTTACGAACACTAAATTCGACATGTTAAGCGTAAGCACAATATACTTCATAAGCATCTTTCTGATTGTGAACTACCGTGTGAAGTAATATATTTGCAGTTTGCTCGGTACAGTTATCTCCACCCTCACCAAACTGCACAGTAGAGAATGTTATACACTTACCTAATAGCTCAAACATAATTTTAAAAATAGTTGATCAACAGTACTTGAAATGTTTATCTTAAAATCAACTGCACAACAGTGTAAAGTACTTCATATGTTTCTTCCATAATAAGGGTGTGGTAAGTTTCAGAAAAAAAAACACTCAAGATAAATCTCCTGCATTGAACCTTAATAATAATAGCTCAAAAAACAACCCTTAAATCATACACCTCCACGAACATACACATCCAAAAAAAATCCCTAAACCCTAATAATAACAACACCCTAAAAGCACATAACATTTGTAAAACAGCTGCATAAATGTCTTCAAAAATAAAAAAATACATATGAAAACACACCTCCATTTTCATCTCGTGTTTTCCTCTGTTTGCGGGATAACTCTCTTCCCCTACATACATAAAATGGCTATTTATTCAGTCCACCTTCAACAAGTTCAATCAGGTACAGGAGAAAATGGTGTCGGCAAAAATAGCGAATAAAACAATAAACCCTAACAGCTTCCGCGGAGGTTACACAGAGGTTATTGTGGCGGTATCACAGCGTGAGTGGGGAAGGGTTACGGGTGGGTTATTGCAAGATTATAGGAAGGCCGCATGGTTATTACAGTTATGAAATGTTATGCAGAAGTTATTAGCATGGGACCACGGGTTTATGCGAAAGTTATTAGCGCGGGACCACGAGTTTATTAGAGAGTTATTAGATATTTCAAGCGGAGGTTATTCAAGCGAAACCACGTGGTTATTACAAAGTTATGAAAGGTTATGCGGAAGTTATTAGTGCGGGACCGCGAGTTTATGTGGAAGTTATTAGCGCGGGACCGCGGGTTTATTAGAGAGTTATTGGAGTAGACCGTGTCCGTTTGTACTCACTCCATAAACAGATGTCCATCTACAATCCTAGACCGAGAGTCTGCCACCACCTCTATAGCAATATGCATGCAAGAGGATGTAAGCATATGATTTCTGATGAACTCTACAGCATCACGACTATTGCTGACTAATTATTATTTCTGATAACTTCCATCATATAAGTTTTGGTCAATCAAATGCAATAATCATAAATATATTCTTTATTGTGCCACTTTTAACGATAATATTGAATTCCCTATACCATGATATATATCACAGAGCTAGTAGATCTCCCCTACTAAGTTTGTTTCTTGCGAACAATTAATTATGTAGTTTTTAGGTTACTATTTTGTATATTTAAGAGGAGAAAGCTTTTACATTTATATTTCAAAATTCTGGAAAATGTGATTAAGTCAACTTATATAATTAATTTAAAAGCTGGTTGTGCTTCAGAAATGCTAGTATAAAAATTAACTTTCATTTATGTTTCGGTGTATGAACATTTGAATGCCATGGACTTCTTGATGCTCGAATCATGCTTTTATCATACTTACGAACACATTGTACTTATTGGACTAACTTGAAATTAATCAACTCATCCCATCATGCAAATTTACAGTTAATTTTCTTCGAGAAGTCGTTGTAACATTGTAATCTCAGCATCTCAACCAAATAACTTAATTCCATCTAATAATCCAACAATTAGGTCATGTAAGTCAATTGAGTTACATCAACAAGATAAAAAAGGTAGAGGGATTAACCAGGAATCACGATACCACGTTAGAGCAACCCAACTTCACAACCTTGAATCCCAAGATTAGAATCCACAGCAAGGGTGACTGAAAAGAGAAAGGAAATTAAATAAGAGAACTGAAAAAACAGTTGGATGGAATCATCCCATCGCAAACCGCTGCTGCGAAAAGAAAGAACAAGGTAACAGTCGCTACCGCAAGCTCACCAATCAGCGATGGCATCTTCCTCGTGCCACCTGGATTAGAAGATCAGCTCTGAAGAAACAGAAAGACCGAACGAAGGAGTAGACAAAGAGGGCTGCTGCTGCGATGGGGATTCGAATGCAGGGGTCTCCCACACAATGACAAAGAGGACAGAATAGCTATGTTCCATTTGGTGGAGGACTGGGCTGTGGTTCGCAAAGCGAACAGTTATGTATGTCCCTTCCAATTGATTCTCCATCAAAGTTTTAGCTGAATTAGACTTTATATATCACAATATCCTCCCACATTTCAAGCAAGAAATATTGATTTATTTTATTTTTATCTTTTTTTAAAAAAAATTTGACTTTAAATTGAGTTAAATTGGTTTGGCCTTAAATTAACTTAAATCAAGTAGACTAAGGGCCCGTTTGGGGCAGCTTATAAGTGCGGCGGTGTTTTTTAAAACACCGTCTCACTGTTTGTTTTGCACGTTTAGGCCGATTATCAGAAAACTACGTCTCTAAATTAGCGGATATGCGATCGTGGTATAACCCCGAGATCAGCATTCCGAACGTCCTCCACGTGAATTTTTACCCGCCTACCCCTCTCGCGACCCTCTATGTTCCCTAAGCGCAACGATTCTGTTCCGCCCTCAGCACTTCCCAATCGACCAAGAGTGATAAAAAATCTCAATCCTCTCCTCTCATCTTCACTCTTTTATTCGTTTTCTCATCTTCTCCTCCCCCGCTCTGCCCGAGATCGCCATCCCGAAGTTCTGTTCGCCATCCCGATCACGATCTGGGCTTCTGTTCGCCTTACCGATCGCGATCTGGGCTTCTGTTCGCCATCCCGATCGCGATTCGGGCTTCTGTTCGCCATCCAGATCGCTACTCTAGCCTATGTTCGACATCGCGATCGCGACTCTCGGTTGTGTTCGCCATCTCAATCGCGAGTCTCGCCTCTGTTCGCCATCCCGATCGCGACATTGCCGCTTTCTGCTTCCTTCGACATCCATGTATAAACCTCTAGCTCTTCTTCAAATCATGTGTGGTTACTTTGGGTGATGTCTTCAGCCATCTCGGGATTCAGTTATATGTTTTAGCTCAAATGTTTTAAATGACATATATGTTTGAAAGGATATACTTGACTTTGCAGAAGTTGAGTTACGATATTTATTTATGCGGTGCAATATTTAGCTTGTTTTGCAGCATTGGGACATGTTTTTGATGAAAAATGTGTTTCATATTTCTTAATAATAGTTGGTCTGTAGGATTTCAGTTCGAAAATTTATAATTTGTTGATTTGAGTTTTCACGTGTCATGTGTTTTACATCACTTGGAACTTTGGAAGTCATTGATTTAGTTCGAAACCATGTGTTTATGCGCTTTGTAAGGTCGATGAGCTTTATTTCCTTTGTCATCCTTAAGCACTTACATGCATAACACCTAAATTTTTAATTGAATTGAATTTGAAGATCTCTTTATATTGAAGAACTAATTGAATTTGAAGCTGGTTCAATTTATTTCCTTTGTCATCCTTAAGCACTTGAAGAACTAATTGAATTTGAAGCTGGTTCAATTTATATCCTGCATTTTAGGAAGATCTCTTCTTACTTTTTCAGGGTATGCAAATTCTGCTAAGTAAAATAAGCAATTTTTTTAGGACTAGTTCTCATTTTAAATCAATTACTATAACAGAATCTGAAGTGTTTGCTATAAGGTGGAAGTGTCAGCTTCTTATATGCATATTGTGTTTGCTATAAGGTCTTGTTGAAGGCAGCAGCAATGCATCCAAACAATGGCAGACATCTGCTTGTTATATTTCTTATATGTCATGTTGTCCTTGCTTAGTGCTGCTCCTACTATTAAAATCACCTCTTATAATTTATTTGCAAGATTTTGTTGCATTCTTTTTTTGTTATATTTTGCTAACGAACAGTTATGTGTCTGTACTCTCAATTACTTAACTCACTCTTTGTGATAAATCGATTGATAAAAGTGCTTCTAAATTGCTAATCACGATGAAATGCATGAAGAATCCTTTCTGTTTCAATTTGCAGAAGCACAATGCAAAGCATGGTTTTGCAAACTAGATCATTCATGACTTGTATAGCATATACGCTCTCAATTTGATATTTACTTATATACTTCTTATGCATGAAAATATGAGTGGTATAGATGTAAAAATCAAATTTTAGGTGTTAGATATGTTAATACATAAGAATTGGGTGGTATGTATGTAATTGCCCTCTTTTTTTTTTTTCTTTTTTTAGCAATCAAACGTTTTGTATGTTTTAGGTGTTCATAGAGGACTCCAACACACCATCTTTACTCTAATTGGCCAAATCTGTTTTTTTTAAGAGGCTACCTGGTAGTACCTTTTTACATAAAGAAGAAGCACTAACTTTCAAATTGAGATCTTCAGATATGATTGAGCTATTCTGAAAAGAGTGTATACAAGGAGTTGACGAAGTACATAAAATGGTAAAAATGCATTTTGTTCCACATATCATAAAGTTTAAGAAATCATTGATGAGCACAAATACTTTGAAGCTTGACATGTACATCAACAATGGTAACTTGGAAGCCCAATAACCCAATGCAAATGCTACAACATGGAATGTCACTATGGGTAGAAGCAATAGGTGACCTTCTAAAAGATAGAATTTGACTCCTATTAATAGCAAGAGGATTTCCAATACACAGTGTCGTGCAAAACATGGCAAGAAAAGGCATTATAGGCCGAATAATATTCACCACAGATTTTGCATATGTGTTGAGGATGAGACCAACAATGACAGGAATAAGCACAACCTGGGAATCAACATAGTAACTCAGTACTTCCACTGCAAATTCATATATTTAAATTGTATATGATAGAAGTAATGGTGAGACATACAAGTAATCATTATTTTGAGTTATATAAATGTAGCTCTACTTATTTGTATTGTTTTGTCTTAACATTTGATCTTTAATTGTGTTGATAAAATAACTTATTCTATTACACATATTATTAATTCAAATAAAAAATTTACAAATAAGTTGTTTACAAAACGCACTAACCAAACAGCTCAACAGCTTATCCAGAATAGAGGCAGATTGGTCATTTCTCCGGAGTCAGTTGTTCTCAAAACGCACTAATCAAATAGCCAGACAGATTATCTGGATCAGTTGTCCATCAGCAGATTATCAGGATAAGTTGTTTATTAGCAGAAGCTGGATAAGCTGCAGCTGCCCCAAACAGACCATAAGTTTTGGATGACATGGTTAGACCTCAAACAATATTAATTTGTTTGATTGAAGAAAAAAATATTTAGATATATGCTAAGATAAGTTAAAATTTTTGTTTGATTACGTTTTGGATCAAGCATATTTATTAATTAATTTATTACACTAATAACAAATAAAAACAGGTTAATTTTCTCTAAAAAGAATTTAATCATACTTATAAATTTAATAATACATTAATTTATTTTAATAAACTTTAATATTGTTTTAGCTTATAAAAAATAAACTTCATTTTTTTTGAAGAAAAAGTGGAGGGTGGTTGCATTAAGTAATCTATAGTTAGAATAAAATATTTTTATCAGTAAACATGGCATGAATCCCTGAAATCATTGTGTAAATGATAGGTCGTCGTTGGGAAACGATGTGCTTTCTGTCCGAAATAGAGGGAAAAGTGTGTAAGAACTACTGCACTAGCGTCTGGGTGAAGTGTAAAATAAGTAATGGTTCTCACATAATAGACGGATGTGAGCAAAGCAATTAGTCAATGGAACTAATATTATGATAAGATCTTAGAATATATGTACTCTCATAAGTAAATTAATAAAATTAGTAGATATTATAATTCATGTGAAGATAAATATCTTATTCATTCAAGAAACTAAGTGGGTTGGAGAAAAGGCTAATAAGATTGATAGCTTAGGTTTTAAACTTTGGTATTCGGGTAGAAGTCACGTAGAAATTGTGTGGGTGTAATTATAGACAAGTGTTTGAAAGATAATGTTGTACAAATTAATAGAATTGGAGATAAAATTATAGCTCTAAAGAATATTGTTGTTATTAAGATTTTAAATATTATAAATGCTTTTGCTTCTCAAATAGTTTTAGATATAAGTTCAAAAGATGAATTTTAGAATGAACTAGAAGAATTAATACAAATTATACCTCTTGAAGAAAGATTTTTTTATTGGAGGAGATTAAATTGACGTGTTGATAGAGTGGTAGAAGATTTTAGAAATATTCATGTTCACTACTATTTTGGTGTGATTGTAGAACTATATTAGATTTTTCTTAACTTATGATTTTGTTATTGTTAATACTTAACTTAAAAAAAGATATTATAATATTATTAGTTATAAGAATGAATCTAATAAAATTTAAATTAATTATTTTCTTTTGAGAAAAAGAGATCATCGAGAATATAAAGATTGTAAGGTCATTCCAAGTGAAAATTTAAGTACTCGACATCAAGTATTAGTTTTGAATTTTTAGATTTGATGTTGGAAGATAAAAATTATGATGAAATATTGTCATAGAATTAAACGGGGGCACCTAAAAAACATAAATAAAATTATTTTTATGAGTAAACTTCAATATTTCATGATTTGGGAGCTTCATGAATAAGCTAATTCAATGTGGGATAAAGTAGCAACGCTATTAAACAAGTGACATAAGCTGTACTTCAAGATTAAAAAAGAAAAGTTTTTTATAAATAAAAATAGTTAGTGATGAAATAATAATGTGTAAGAAAGGATAAAAAAGAATATTTGTTATAAAAATGTTTAAAGCTAAAAGCTTATAGAACTGAGAAAAATATAAGGTGGCTCGTAAGGAGTCTAAGAGAACAACTTGTGACGCTAAGAATTTTTCTGTTAGTGATATCTATAATAGATTAGATAATAAAGAGGATAAACATATATGTGTATAAACTAACTAAACAAAGAGAAAAGAAAAGTAAAAATTTAATTCAAGTAAAGTGTATCAAAGATTAGATTAAAATTTTCTTTTCTTAGAGGAAGATATTCAATAGAGGTGGTTGAGATATTTTGATAAATCTTAATGAAGTTTTTTGATATAAGTCAATTTTATGTCATTTTACTTGCTATTTTTGCTGGATTTTACATCTTAATTTCATTAATTTATCACATATTTACACTTAAGAAATGAATTTTGTTCATATTATGTAGGGTGCGGGAATTGAACATGAACCCGTTTGAACAAGAAAATCTAGCAGAAAAAGACCCCGAAGTGGTGTGACCATGCCTAAAGATAGCGCGACCATGCCATTGATCAAACCAGGCTAGCGTGACCGCACCATGTATTGCAATAGGGCAGCATGACCATGACACAATTGGTTATGACCATGTCAGCCCCAACAGAAGAACGGCTTAACCACGCCAGAAACAGGCATGATTAAGCCAACGAGCGAGAAACACTTTAGGAAGGAAATTTTATGGCACAAACCGTGATTCATGCTATAATATTGAATCTCAGGTCTTATAAGAAGGAGTTATGCATCAAAGAAGGTTGAGAGGTTTAAAGAACATAGTTTATGAAATGATTTGAGGGTTCTATTGAGGGTTGTCTTCCTTCTTGGGTTGAAACTTTCAAGTGAGAGTGTACTCACTTTGACAGTTGTGAGAGTTGCTGACTTTGTTGAGGAAACAATTTCTTATAAATTTTTCATCTTTTTATTATTTAAAATGAAATTTAATGTGGTGTTTTTCATGGCATACGTTGTTGGTTAACCTTCAATCTTCATTTACTCATAGTATAACCAACTAAGAAATTAAAATGTTTCATGAAACTACAACCTCTAACTATTGCATAGTGGAAGCAAAGGGTTAACCATAAAATTTTGAGAGAATGGTTGTATTCCAATTGAATTTTGGAATCATCCCAAGGGATTGAAAAAGTGATGTTGAATGTCATGTGGATTGAGGAAGTCTCAACTTCATGAATTCTAGGCTTTGTTTGATCTAAACATAGGCATAATGAGTATCTTATTCCTGATTGACAACATTCACATAGAAAAAAATTTAGGAGGGTCGTGATCACCACGATCCCTGAATCATAGAAGCATGAGCCTCATCTATCTTCAAGGAACTCATAAATTTTTCCCTACTATTTTCTACTTTCTTTTACTGCCAAGTATTTGTTCTGCTAAGACTTAGAACTTAAAAAACTTCTTTGATAATTGTTAAGCTAGATTAACTAAATTAGTAAACTAGAGTTTTTTTTTTTGTGGAAGCATATATTATACTTTTCCTGTGGGATTGATATGTGGTATTCTTGAACCGCATTACTACTTAACACATGCACTTATGTTGTAAGACCAACTTACATCTCGGTAAGTTTTAGCGCGACAATTTTTTGGCGTCGTTGCCTAGAAAATGTGTTAATAGTTGTTTCTGTTGTAGGAGAACTTTAGTTGAAAATTTTAGAATCTAAGTTTGACATTTTGTTGTTTCATTTTGTTTTTCTTATATTATTTTTTGTCGTTGCATATGTACTTCTACTATTTTCCCTACATATGCTGAAAAATTAAAATACTTTTAAATTTAAAAAAAAAACAAAAAGCCCAAAAAAATAGTTTGTTGTTAATTTATTTTATGTTTTTTTTTAAATTTTTATTGGCATATTGTGTGTTGCATTTGCACATTATTTTGTTGACAGACTTGTGTGAGTCAGTGTGCATGTCAAATGCATGGTAGTTTTAAATTGTTATGTTTATATTTAGGGGAGCTGAGGCTGACCTTGCCCTTTTTGAACCTAAGATTGATTGCACATTTAGACGTCTTAAGAGAATAAACACGGCTTCTAAATTGCTTATCGAAATGACTGAGCCTATTTCACTTACCATGAAACCACTTAAGGATTATATCAACCCTTCTACTGAAAAGTTTCACATGAGCATCAACTATCCCAATGTTGAGGTTAACACTTATGAATTGTGTCATGTCGTAATCCAAATGGTTAAAAACAACCAGTTTAGGGTACTTGTCAATGAAGACCCCATTCTTTACTTAGCCAATTTTCTTGAGCTATGTACCACCTTTCGAGATAATGGTGTCCCTAATGATATTGCTAGACTGAGGTGTTTCTCTTTTCACTATAGGATAAAGCTATGTATGACTTAACTCCCTTGCCATGGGATCAATCACGACTTAGAGTAGCATGGCCCAAAAATTACTTGTCAAATATTTTCTCCATCCAAAACTGTAAAACTTAGAAATGAAATTACTTCATTCACTCTAATCGATGGAGAGTCGCTTTATGAGGCCTGGAAGAGGTTTGAAGAACTGTTAAGGAGATCTCCACACCATGTCCTTCCTGATTAGCTAAACATTCAAACTTTTTAAAATCGGTTTGCAGGTTCTTTGAGATCTATAATAGATGTCACGCCATGAGGATCCCACATGTCCAAATAGTTTGATGAAGCCTACGAATAAATAGAAGAAATGATCGCCAATAATTTTCAATGCTCGTTGAAAGAGTGACACCCAAAAAGTAACTAGTGTCCTTGAATATGATGATATAGTTATCCTGCTCACCCAAGTAGCTCCAATTTCTAAAAGATAAGACAATTTAAGGATGAATATGGTGTATGAAATATCACCCAACAATGGTTTAATTCAAGGGCTGACGATAGATCCTAACATCTCAGCCTTAGAATCCTTAAATGTCATAGAAAATCATGGTCATAACCAATATTTCAACACCTATAACCTAAGTTGGAGAAATCACCTCATTTCTCTTAGAATAACAACCAAAAATTGGGGAACAACCAGAATAGCCATGTAGGCAGCTAGTAAAACCCAGGAAACCAACCCCAATACTCACCCAGATTTCAGGCTAGTTCCCAAAACTCAAGATAACCACCTATCAAAGAATTAGTAATTCAAATGGGGAATACTTTATAGAGTCAAGTTGTAGACATCAAAAACTTAGAAACACAATTAGGACAAGTGAATAGTTCACTGCATAATAGACTTCCAGGAGCATTCCAAGTAATACTGAAGTAAATCTAAAGAATCCAAATTTGGAGAAGTGCAAGGTGATAAAAATCAGGATTGGAGTAGAAAAGGAAGACAACCAACCAGAGGCTAATACAACTTTGAAACTTATGTTAGGTAGAGTGTCCTCAACCATCCTAACTAACACAACTAAAATACTTTTGTCTACATTCCCTCAAATGCTACAAATAGCTAGCAATGATCCTCGTAGTTTTACCATCTCATATGTCATCGAAATTGATTTTATGGGTAATGCACTCTGTGATCTGGGGTCTAGTGTCAATCTTATGCCTCTAAACATTTTCAAACAACTGGGAAGAGGAGAAATTAAGTCTGTCAATTTGACCCTCTTGTTAGCAAATCGATACAAGGCTCATGCCTTAAGCATAGTTGAAAGCCTACCCATTACCGAGGAAAGAGTTACGTTCCTGGCTGATTTTGTAATCTTTGATATGAAAACTGATAAGATTTGCATGTAATTCTGGGAAGACCCTTTTTGGCTACTCGTAGAGCCATCATTGATTTAAGGAATTGAAGGCAATTTTGAGAGAAAATGATCATGCAGTTACATTTCATGTATTAAAATATTCAAACCTTCCCCAAGCCTATAGGAGTCATTGAATCCAAAAAGCTAAAATTGTGGCTAGGGTAATAAAAGTCTAATGAAAATTTTTTGAGGATGTTCACTTGAAAGAGCAACAGATAATTGATGATTTTTTTGGAAAACTTGACTAACAAAAATATTACTCTTCTAGTAGGAAAAACTCACCTATTAGGAAACCAGTCGAGTCAACTGATAAGAATCACTAATGATTATTTGATTGAAAGTGAGATGTTGTTGAGACTCCTTCATCGATAGATAGAACAGGATCAGGATTTTTGGGAAGAAACTAAAAACACAACCTTGCTGGAAACACCAGAAAATTCTAAAGTTAAAACAAACAATCAAGGATTACTAAGTTTGTACTTTGATCATGGAGACCCCATTTAGGATAGTGCCTGAGACTTTGTCTGGCTGAGGATATAAGTTAAGCATTATCTTGGAAGGCAACCAAACTGTTAACTTTTGTTTATTATATCATTTTTTTTTATTTCAGTGTGTCCTTTGTTCTATTTGAATATGAGTAATTGTGTTATTGTAATTGTGTGTTGTATCGAGTTCTAGTCCTTTGACAGAGTAATTGGTCTACATGGATGGAGGTTGCACAAAATTTTTTTTGCATCGAACTGGTGCCTGGTGTGACCACACTAACCATTGGTGTGATCACGCTGCACTCATATCTTTTGAGTGAGTCATGTGTTTGAGCAGTTTGACCACACCACTGAGCTTTTAAGTGCATGAAACTCCTTTTTTTGGGACTTCATTCCTTGCCTTCCCTCAAATTCTATCTCTTCTACTCCCCAAGCTCAAAAACGCTTATGAAGCAAGCTTCTTTTGCTAGATCTAGCTCCCAAATAATATATCGAGGTAGAAGCTTTAAAGTGTGGTAAGCATTTTGCACTTCCTCCATTTTTCTATTTAGATTCTCCACCAAATTTTTTAATCACACTCACATATACTTTGAAGGTGCGCAAGCACATCTTCTCTTGATCAATCCTTTGATTGATGCCCCTGATCTGCGATTTTGGACCCAAATATTCACATTTTGTTGAGCATACCTTCTTTATTCTGATAATCTCTAGACTATCTCATTCACTTGCACCATGAATCTCCTCGACATCAGGAGAGCAAAAAGTGCTTATGATTCATGAGGTATGGTCACGATGCACAAAATCCATCCACTAGTGTGAATGAATTAGAAAGACCTTTGGATCTAGCCCCCTTTAGGTCATAGATCTGCCACCTGCCTCATAAACGTGACCAAGAAAGAAGCGATCAGTAGCATTCGGGACAAGATAGGCAAGCCTATGGATCTGAACCTTTGGCTCGATCAATTCATCATGTGTAGTACCAAAGGGAAATCCATGGTAAGCTTAGAAGATTCCTAGGTGCATTATGCACATAGTCGTAAGGAGGGTTGGCTTTGAGAGGTGATACTTCTAAGCTACCTGAGCCATTATGGGCAAGCCCTCCCAACATCCAAGGTAGGATGCAACATAAGGAGTTTGTAAAAGTGCACGTGGTATGCATCAAAGCTGGCTGTCACATTCCTCATCAGAATTCCTTTCTACTCCAAAGGAAGGGAAGAGAAGGAGAATGACAACAATTGTCGACTTTGGTGATGTTGCGTGCTCGTATTAGTGAGGTGCTTACGCTCACTTGAGCACTTGTACCCTTTTCACTAGTAGAATTGAGACTAAGAAATTAGGGTAATGGCATGAAAAATTTTTGAATTATTGAGTTTCGTGTCCCATATTCATGTGTATTGTTGTCCCTGTTGAGCCTACATGGTCAATCTCTCTTGAGCGACTACTGCATTCTTGTTTGGTTGCAGTAGTAAGTGCTAGATTTTTTTAATGTGTCGTTGTCCCTGCTGAGTATTGCAGGCACAACTTGTACTTGTTGATTCTATTTGATATATATTGTCATTTTTATCATTGCACTGGTTTGTTTTGCTACATTCTATGATATTTTTACTTGCTGAGCTTGTACTTCATTTTTTGAGATGTTTACTTTTTGAGATTCATGTGATGTAGCCAGTCTTTAACTTGCTTGAACTTACTTGTTGTGTATCTTTATTTTTTGTAATGCATATATTGAAACAAGCAAGTTTGGGGGAGGTAGTGCCTTGCTTTATTATAAACATGTTAATTAGTTATAAAGCTTAGCAAAATATTTATACTTCCTTTTTTAACTCCTAAGAGAAGTTTTAGTTCATTTAAATAACCTATCATAGTACAACAAAAGTAAAAAAAAATGTTGCTTAGAGAAAGATTAACTCTAGTGAGTAAGGAGGAGGTGCTAGAACTTAACAACTTCAAACTTCACTTAGAAGAAACCCATAAATTATTTTAAAAAGGGAAATTTAGATATTGAGTAACTGACTAAAGCTATCTTTACTCATTTTCAGTTCATTTGAACAACCATAATGTGATCTTAAACCTTAACTGAAAATGATAACTTAGAAGTGGAATATTCAATTAATCAGTGTTCAATTTTGTTGCTTAAGAAACATAGCACGCCTTCACATTTAAAAGAAAAGCTAGAAAAGAAAAGGTTGCATATATCGTAGAAAAAATATCACGCCTTCACATAATAATTCTCAAGGGAAAAAGAAAAAAATAGAAAAGAAAAGGAAAAAGGAAATAAAAAAAGCAATAAATTGAAAATCACCTTAGGAGAAGCTTGACGTAGGCATAACAAAAATGCAAGCAAACACGAGAAAATTGAAAGAGGGGTTAGCGAGACTTAATTTGAGCCTTGATTTCTTCATTACAACCATGTTATAAGTTATTCTATAAGATAAGAATTAAGTGAGCTTTAAGTTGGCTAGAATCTACAGTAACAATACTAAAGTTATTTGAGGTTCGTGAAAGAGATTCTAAATGACACTAATTAAAGGATTTGTGGGGGTTGTCATAAGTAGAGAATGAAGGAAATTAAGGAAAGGCTAAATCCTTAATCATTAAAGGTAATCAATTCTAAATAACATTTAGCGCTTTTACTCAGAGTTCACATGATTGCTTGAAAGGTTTGAAACTCTGCAAGTACCAATCCTTTAAAAAATCTCAACTGAGCCATGTAATTACTTGAGGGCAAGTAATAGGGTAAGTTTGGGGGTACTTACATACATCAATTTTACTTCATTTTCCTTACTTTTTTTCTTATATTTTACATCTTAATTTTATTTATTTATCATAGATTTTTGTTTGAGAAAGGAATTTGGTTCATGTCATGCGGGATGCATAAATTTAACATGAACGAGTTTGAACAAGAAAGTCTATCAGAAAAGTGCCTTGCAGTGGCGAGATCATGCCTAAAGGCAGCATGATCATGTCATTAATCAAACCAGGTTGGTGTGACCACACCCGAAAATGGTGTGACCACGCCCGAAAATGGCATGGCCACTCCAGATATTGCAATAGGGCAGAGTGACCACACCACAAGTGAGCGTGACCACGCCAAACTCAACAGAAAAACAGTGTGACCATGCTAATGAGTGTGAAATACTTTAGGAAGGAAATTTGATGGCCCTAACCATGATTCATACTATAAAATTGATTCTTAGGGTTTCTAAGAAGGAGTTTTACATCATAGAAGGTTGAGAGGCTGAACAAAGTGAGTTTGGGAAAGGATTTTTGGATTCTATTGAGGGTTATAATCCTTCTTGGGGTGAAACCTTCAAGGGAGAGTTTGTTTACTTTGTGAGTTGTGAGAGATCTTGTTTGAGATGGAAAGTTTTTGAATTTGCTGAGGAAATAACTTCTTGTAAGCTTTTCATTTTTTATGTTGCTTCCAATGAAATTTCATGTAGTGTTTTTTGTTATGATTTTCTCTGTAATAAGTGACTATGCTTTTTCTTCAAGTTTTTATAACTTATGGAGTAGTGGATTTATCGTTGGTTTTCCATAATGCTTTTTGTTAATCGTTTTATTGAGTTTTTCATGCCATATATTTTTGGTTAACCTCCAATCTTCATTTACTCCTAGTTTGACCAACTACAAAGTTAAAATGTTTCATAAAACTATGACCTCTAAATGTTATGTAGTGGAAACGAATGGTTAACCATAGAATTCTGAGAGGATGGACATATTCCAATGGAATTCTGCAATGATCCAATCATCCCAGGGGATCATAAAAGTCACGTGAAATGTCATGGGGATTAAGAAACCATCCACTTCATTAATCTTAGGCTTACTTTGACTTAGACATTGGCAGAAGGAGTATTTTATCACAGATTGGCAACAATCATGTAGTACATTTAGAAGAGCCACAGTCATCACAATCCCCAAATCAGAGGCACAAGCATCATCTATCTTAAAGAAATTCATGAATTTTTCCTCCTATTTTTTGCTTTCTTTTAAAACCAAGTATTCTTTTTTCTAGGATCTTAGAACTTAAAAACCTTCTTTGATAATCACTAAGCTAAATTACCTGAATTAGTAAACTAGAGTTTTTTTTGTGGAAGCAAATATTACAGTTTCTCTGTAGGATTGATATGTGGTACCCTTGAACCACATTACTAATTGACACGTGCACTTACATTTTACGGTCAACTTACGTCCTAGTAAGTTTTGGTCAACATATCTTTAATGAGTTGAATATAAGTCATATCACAGTTTTTTGTTTTTTGTTTTTTTTTTAGTTGGGGCCCCCGAAATTTTGTTTTTGTTTTGTCGGCGATTGAGATTAGACAGTGCATGCATCTCTGTATGTGTTGTCCGTATGGAATAATTTTTCCATAGGCACAGAAGGTGAATTGTTCTTCTCCCCCTATGGTTCAAGTGTATGTACATAATATGGATCTAGATTCACATGCCAAAGCTCTCAGACTTCGTTTAAATAGTGATTTTTTTTATTATTTTCTAAAATTATTCCTTAGATAAAAATATAAACACTGTCGTTTACATAAAACAAAAGAGATTGATGTGTCGCCAAGAAAATCTTAACATCATGCACGAATCTAGATGTATTTGTGATAGGGAAATTTTCAAATTCAAATTTAAATTTAAGATTATCTGGGTCCTAATTTCTACAAGTTTATAACCAAACTGAATGTCTCGACCAGATAAGTCCAATGATGCTGAAAGTGATCTAAATTGAGTTCAAACGAGCCCAAATCAAATATTTAAAGTGTTGGCGAAGGTTTTGATGTATTAACTAGAAGATCAAACAATATTTAAATTTGGCATGCTTACTGGAAAATCAAGCGGCTCGTTTAGAGGAATCCAACCACCCTAAGTTTCTTTAATTATGATCTAATTATGGTACTTAAATATTACAAATATAGCATGCAATCAAATGAATCAATGTATAATATTCAATTGAGGGTTTGAGATCCTGGCTAAATTTGTCAAAATGTCTTCTCAAAATCTATAAATAGACATGAAGGGAGAGGAGGGAGGAAGAGAAGAGAACAAGTTAGCTACTAAAATATAACTCTATCGTCGGTCACCCAAGATTGCGACTGACCGTGTAAGGTTCACAACTAACCACCAAAGTTTTTCGTCGACCACTAAATGTCTCGTGTAAGGTTCACAACTAATCACGAGAGATCTTCATCGACCATCAATCATTCGACCACCGCCAATAATTATTGCAGCAAACTATGACAGTAATTGCCACCAATTATGGTCTTCATAGCCACCAAATAGAGCGTTGTAACTACTACTATTATTAGCCCCAAACTGAAGTTATTAAAATGCATTTAGCTCTAATTTAATTTATTTTTTTTAAGCTGAACTTCATAATTATTAATGAATAAATATAATAATTATGACGTCATTTTTCGTGTTTATGGCGCATGATTGCATGCTTATTTCATGCCTCATTTTTTTTAATATAAATAAATAATTAAAATCATATAAATTATTCCTTCCATACTCGTAAGATTTGGAAGTACCACGACTTACGGTTCGTAATTTGAGAGCATTGTTGTGTACGTAATTAATAAAAAAACTTTTAGGACAATTACATATAGATCACCCAACAATTACTATTTACAAATCAACCCCACCGTTTGCACCTCTCTTTCACATAGAAAATTTATTACATCAGAACTCCGCACGTAGAGTTACACGCGGAGTCCAATAAAATCATGTCATATGGAGGTACAGAAAAAAACAGGCCCGATAACATAGAAGAATATTTCATTCGTATTATTCTGTGTTATTACGGTGTTATTGTATATTATTCAGGTGTTATTGTGTTATGAAAATATTCCTGATTTTATAATAACACAATAATAAATCAATAACACTTGAATAACACATGATAACGCCTGAATAACGCACAATAACACCTGAATAATACGGGAGGAATATTCTCCTGTGGTACTAGACAGATTTTATTTTATTTTTCTTTTCACCGCCACGTGATCCCAACCGATATATTTCTTTTTTATCAAAATCACAATAGTTTGATCGTGATGAAAAAATATTAAGTCCGAAGTCTGGACACAAAACTGTGTCCGAAAAACAGACGTAATCCATCGGGATAAAAAAAAAATTAAAAAAAAGACTTTGGTGTATCGCGTCTGTTGTCCAGACATATCTTTCATCCAGACTCTGGACTCAATATTTTCTCGATCATGACACGCTTAAATTTCAAAAAGAATCACTTAAACGGTTAAACTTGTAAATATCAATATTCTAAATGGTCTCTACATAATCATCCAAAATTTCATTCTTGGCAAGATTCGGTGGAGGGAATAACTGAGAAACTTATAACACAAGTAAATAATAAAAAAATATGAAATTATTGCCCTTTAAATATACTTCAATCATGCCACGTATTCTCAACTATCGTACGTAACCACATGCGTGATGGGACTATGTAATGCAGGCCTTCAATATTTTTCATGCATTATTGTCCACAAATGTGCTGACATGATGCATATTTGGCCCTTATTTTAAT
>NEWO01000117.1:1076923-1118920 GCA_003013225.1 Phalaenopsis aphrodite
TTTTTTTTTACAACTAAGGTTCAAATTTAAGGCATCATCTCCAAGAGAAATTATTATGTGTAAATATCATGTGCAATTTTTTGTAAAGATTATATGAGTCCACATATATGGCAGAACTATGTATTGATTATATGACTACACAACTATATACTCTTGTACTTAGTACGTAGGGCTAGGCACATAATTTGCACGCAATATATTCTTCTTTCCTTTTGTGTTTAATTGGTGCACCTTACTCATCTTTTCTCTCATTCCGAGTCATGAAGATTTATAGTGTTCAGCCATTGAACTTATTTTCTAACTTTTCAAAAATCAAGCATTAATTCCTTGGGAAAATTCAAGTCTATTTCTTATTTATTAAATATGTGAAAATAAGTTTAATTCTCTACATTATATACCCAAATATGCACTTCAGGCTATAGCTGAGAAGACCAGGTGAGCTCGCCATGAATCATAATACATGACTCAAATTTACTTCTCAAGTTTGCATGGCACTCGCCTTGCTTTGAAGATAATTTTTTGGGTGACATAAGAAACATGTTTATTTTGAGATGGTGACTCCTTATATTCAGTTGGCGAAAATTTCAAAGTACTTATTGTACTTACTCTGAGTAGGATCTCCTTGTCCACATGTCTATAATAGATTTATTTATTTATCTATTACAAGCTTAAAGTGTAGGTTCTCCTTTACTGTCTTAAAACTCTATCAATATTGGCTATTGAGTCATTTTTCAGGGAGATATATGCTTTGATCTTCTGGCTTAGAGAAGATGATTCTTCAATTTTTTTACCCTTCCCTTGTTTTTAGACGGGCAATTACATACATGACACCCAAAACATTGTTGTTTACAAATCAAGCACCCTCTTTTATCCATTTTTCAAATTCTCACTCAAATATCAAAGGTCATGATAAAACCCCAAACCTTTTTTTTTTAATCAAATTCACGATGGTTTGATCGTGGCACGCATAAATGGATCGGTTTGGTAGTTCAAAAAATCACCTAGGTGCTTGATTTGTAAATAACAATGTTTATTGTGCTCTTTATGTAATTATCCCTTTTTTATTTTCCCCTTCTTCTTTCTCTTAGGGCTTTACTAAGTTATTTTGTTCCAAGTGTGCGGTTTGGGCATTGTTATGGAGATACTTCGTTCTAACATCTTTTTTGGTGCATTAAGCATTAATTAATGTCAAAAAGGAAAAAAAAATGTATTACAAAAACCGTATCACCCTAATGTAAAAATATACTTAAAAATAAAAAATCAGGAGTTTGTGACCAATAAATAATTTGCAGAGGTGGAGGAGAGGATCATAAGGATGATTTTGAAAACTTTGGAATGTCTACTAGAGTAGTCTCGAGGGTAGAGACACCGAAAGTATCTTTGAATTTAATTACATGAAAACAATACTCAAGCACAAGAATGCTAACCTCAACACTATTTGTGGATGGACTTATTGTCTCGACAATAATGGGGAGTCCAGTCCTTTGCCTAGGTGACTCAAAAGTCAAAGTCCCCAGCCGACAAATGCCTTCTATAAGGAGATTGCAGAAACTAAGTTTCCAATGAAGTTTAAGCTTCCACACTTAAAATCATGTAAAGGAATAATGTACCTAACTGACCATGTAGCCTACTCCAAGTCAACCATCTCTTTACTTGCTATCAACGACGCTTTGAAATGTCGTATGTTTTTCATCCCTTTCAAAGAAGCATCACTTCATTGGTTGTCGAGCGTCTTCACTTGATATGTTAAGTTAAAGATGGTGCTCATTGCTCAATTCTCCTATGACTAAAAACCCTTGAAGAACTTCCGGGCTCTTCCAAAATTGCAATAGGATTCGAGCAAATTTGAAAGAAACTTTATTATGAGATACCAAAAGGAGATATTAGAAGTTGAGGATATGTATACTACGAAAACCCAAGTTACCCTCACCAAAGGCTTTTGAAGGCTATTTAGCCCCTCGTCTTTTATTGGGACTTGTCAACAACCATTTAAATGATGAGGAGTAAAATGATGTACTTGAGCTCTCTAGCTCATGCTTCTTAAGAGACTCTTTAACAAGGTGAGACTTATAATGAGTTTCATGTGACATTAAAAATTTCTCCAAAAATCAGAATGAAAAGATCACACTTCCAGAATAATTCATATTATTATTTGAAGGCTTGGCAACCTGAGGAGCCATTAAGGATCATCAACATGTCGATTATCTGAAATAAGGGAGCGGAACAACCTGCTTGCAACTCTACAATCCCATGAGAGCACCTATTTATCACTACCTAACGGTTACCTTGTTACGAATATCATTGACTAAGCTTGTGGAGACCTTGCAAAGTGCGTGACTTTCTCTTTAGTGGACACAATTGTGAGAGACCACTAATTGTTGCCCATTTCACAGGTCACAAGGCATGATATGGAGGACTTGGACATTTTAAGAATTTGGCGGAAAATAAAGGGTTGAGGAATGTGCTAATTTTGGTTCAAGCATTTCACATTATTAGCATGGTGCCAACCATTTTTGGAGGCGCGGGAGTAGAAGTAGGGCTGTGAAAACGGCTCATTGTTCGTGAATAGCTCGTGTTCGACTCGTTAAGAGGCTCGTGTTCGGCTCGTTCGCCAAGTTAACGAGCCGAACAAGAACAACACGAGCAAATATTTGTTCGATCGTGTTCGGCTTTGGCTCGAAATACTACTAATCAATTATATATATATATTTGATGAGTAGTATTTTTTTTAAAATTAATTGACTACAAGGGTACAAAGATTTATAATCAATTAAAAATATTAATGAAGAAAATAGAATAAAAATTATTAAATTAGATTCAAATGATGTTTTAAATCTTGCCCCAATCCTTAACATCTTATGGCTACGTGAGTAAGGTAGTCAAAACGACTCTTTGTTCGTGAACGGCTCGTGTTCGACTCGCTAAGCAAGCAAGCCAAACATAAACACACTTTTTGAGCTCGAAATATAAACCCCTAAGTAGAAGCACCTTGATATGTCTGTCCTCAAACGAATCCTGTTGGTAGAAGTAAGCTTGGTGACTAGCCTTAGAGTGCCTTTCACCTGGTTCGTGTTCATAGCCTTCGCTAAAGCAGATAAAATGGGAAATGAGAATCCCTCCGATGCAGCGGGTGTCACAATCTTGATTGTTATCTATTAGATAGGGAGCATATTGATTGATAGTAGAAGTTCTGTTAATATTATTTTCAATGGAGTGTTTGAGGAGATAAACTTGGGGTTGCCTATTTGGCTTTGATTATGTACCCATCCTTCTAATTTCTTTGAGAAAAAAAGGGAAACTAAAGGAATGATCATTCTATCCATCACATAGGGATAAATCAAATGTTGATTCATCATTATGGTCTATACTTATCTTGTTGTGGTCACATTTATAATAAATGATAATAAATAATATTGAGTAGAAACTTGATGCAAGGCTTGCTATCTCAAACTATTGGAAGTGTACAAGAAAGTGTTGTAGATAGAAAATGATAGAGGTGGTGCTTTGAAGAGCTTCAAAGCCATAGAAGAAGTTCATGCCAACAAGTAAGGGTATAAACGACCCGAGCTTAAGTGAGCTTGTGACGACTCATTTCATGTGATGATCTGTTTCCGTTGCCGGGATGAAGAAGAAATGAAAGAAACCAAAGGAAAAGAGAGAGATGAATCGAGCAGTCGGGAAGTCGGATAGGAGGGAGATGAAGCGAGAATTTGGGAAATTGAAATAAGGGGATTAGAAGCCTACACAGTGAGTTTGCCTATAAAAAGCAACAAGATAGAGGTGATTATTACTTACCTGGAGATTAGAGAGTGCGAGAGACGAACACAAGTTAGAGTTTCCCTGTAGCCGAAGGAGGGGAGGACAGACAACAGTGATGGCGTCAAGCAGAGAAGAAGGATTCGACATCCGTAATGAGCTGCAATCGAAGGAGGAGTTTTGTCGAGCTTCAAGAGATCCTATGCAAAGAAGCGAGGAAGGTGGGAGCAGAACCTAAAGGAGACAACATCGAGCAGCTAGCGTACAAGAGCTCATGCGAACGTGCAGAGGAAATTTTCAAACCAAAGGAGAACTTAGGGAAGAAAAAATTGTGCGGGACGGGACGAGCTTAGGGGAGATCGATGGTAAGGTTAGGGTTTTAAATGATAAATTTAATATATTATTAAATATTAATTATTAATAATATGCTTTAAATAAATCATGTTTTAAGTTAAAAAATTTTATAGTAAGAACTGTTAAGGTTTGATTTTATTTAAATTTTAATTGTTTATTTAATAATAAATTGTTATCCAATATAAATTTATGTGTGTATATTAAAAGATACAAACTACATAAAGTAAAGTTAAATTAGAAGAACCCAACTTTATTATCAATATTTTATTAAGCTTAAATTGTTTAAGAGAAATAATTAAATGAAGATAACAATTATGATAATAATAATAAAATAATTAAAATAATATTATACATCAAAGGGTCAAATAAAGGCAAATTGTCTTTTTATAATAAGATTAATATTTAATAAAGTAATAATATATCCTTATGCATTTGACGTTAGGTTTCTCATTAGAGATAAATGAAGCGAATGTTTAGAATTACCAGTGACCAATGTGAGTATTCGTACTTTTAATCTATGATAATATTTTGGTTCTTGATTTTTATGCATTATTAGGGAATAATATTTGCACAATTTTTTTTGATTTACAGATTTTCTTTTGTTAATCACATTATTAGGAATGCTTGTAACTATTTAATACCATGCATTTGTGCATGTTATATATAGTATATTGAATTTAATGCGACGAGCACATGAATGTATTTTTTTTTGTAAAGTGAGACCACTTTTTTAATAATGATAACTTAATGGAAATATAAATATTTGGTTTGACTGGTTGCCATACTGTCTTTTTGTTTGTGACTGCATATTCTTCTCTGGATGTCATTTGTTCACTTTGATGATGAACTTAGATGTTTTTGTTAGTTTTTAGATCACTTGCCTTATTGAGAGGAGTCTTTAGGATGCTCGTCCTGGAGGAGAGCTTTTAAGATCCTCTTCTCGGAGGGTAGCCTTTAGGATGTTCGCCCCGGAGGAGAGGCTTTAGGATGCTCACCCCGGAGAGTAGGCTTTAGGATTCTCGCTGCAGAGGGGAGTCTTTAGGACCCTCTTCTAGAGGGGAGCTTTTAGGATGCTAGCCCTGGAGGTTAGTTTTTTTATATCAAGTTCCCTAATCGCTGAGAATGGTTGGCGGGATATAAGAGCCTTGCGAATGCGGTTAAGGATTCTAGTTAAATGCATAGTTTGTAATTTAAAAAATAAAAGAGGAGTGTCGACAAATTGTTTCCTTTTTCATTATGTTAGTTTGAGCTCATACAAAAGTTTTCTATTCAAGGAAAGAGTTATTTTAAGTCGTCCCTACTCCAAGTTTTGGGTATGTCGTCTCTGACATATCTTGAGCTAGTACGCTCCTGGGGAAACTCTTTTGTCGATGATGAATGATCTTGTTCATGTTTGGTTTGGCTTGCCGACTGCTTATCCTCAAGTTGCTGGATCAATTTTTTAAGGAAAAGATCCCCTAGTGCGAAGTTCTTTTCTTTCACTTGCTTGGGAAGTATCTGGCGGTTGGTCTCTTAATTTCTTCCTGACAAAGGGCTGAGTCGGTACGTATTTCCTCAGCGAGGTCGAGTGCAAGCTTGACTGCTTCATCATTAGCCTCTTGCCACTCTGCCAGGTTTTCCTCATTGAAGGCAGAGGCCGCAACAGTCCTTTGGTTGTGGTGGTCATACTCTATTGGCAGCATCACTTCCATGCTGTGAGATGGCATGAAGAGAGTGTGTCATGTCGTTGTTAAAGGAGTTGTTCAGATGACCCATAATACTGACTGTAAGAGGTTCACCCAATTTCTTTTTGCTCCTTCGACTTTTTTTCTTCAGGAGGTTTAGGACAATCTTGTTAGCTGCTTCGACTTGACCATTGGTACGTGGTGGTGTACAGATGCGAATTTTAGGTTTATTCCTTGATTTTTGCTAAAGTTTTTAACACCCTTGTTTGTGTATTGAGTGATGTTGTCGGTTATAAAGATTAAGTGGAGCTTGTGTCGGCAGATGAGTTACGTCAAAATTAAATTTCGGACTGCGATTGCGGTGATTCGAGCGAATGCTTTAACTTCTTCCAATTTGAAAAGTAATCCACGACGATCATGAGGAACTTGCGTTGCCTCGTAGAGAGTAGAAATGGTTCGAGAATGTCCTGTCGCCAAGTGGCGAAATGGTAGGGACTTGTTATGGGGTTGCAATTGGCGGGTTGTTTCATGTTCTAGGGGACCATATTTGGCATTGTTCGCACTTCTTTGAGAGCTCTTTGGCGTCCTTGAGAAGTGTGGGCCAAAAGTATTCTTGAAGTTGTATTTGGTAGGCCAAGGTCCTTCCTTCCAAATGACTTCCGCATTCACCTGAATGCACTACTCATAGGACATCTTTAGATTCGTCCTTACCAAGGCACCTTAGGTATGGTGAGGTAATGAATCTTCTAAAGAGAATTCTTTCCATCATTAGGTACTCTTAAAATGCTTTGGGTTGGTAACTTCATTCGTTAGCTCCCCAGTTCAAGGTAGTAGATGTAGGGGTCCATCCAGCTTTTTTGGCCTTTCGGCATATACTTCCTTCGCCTCGGGTTCTTCAGTTGCTGCTTGGATCAATCTGTGGGATGCCCTATCTTTCAGATGGTTACATTTAGATATGAGATCGACTATCAGGCTCTCTTCTCAGACGACATGGTCGATCTTGAAGCTTGCAAACTGCCCACTCTCTATTTTTATCTTGGCGAGGTACTTGGCCATCACCTCGCCCTAGACTCAAAGTCATCATTTATCTGATTGACTATGAGTTGTAAGTCTGATTTCACATGGATGTGACGAGCTCCCATGTTGTATGCGAGTCATAGGCCGACGATCAGGGCCTCGTAATTCGCCTGGTTTTTAGTGACGCTAAAATTTGCCTCGATTGAATGAACTGCTCACCAGATGGGCAACTTAAAGCTAGTCCGAGCCCTAAGGCTTTTTTTTTCGGTGTATAAAACCCACACGTAGTACTCGACGACGGTTCCTTCGTTCTGCTCTGGTGGCTCTGAGAAATTTGTAAGAAGTTCGCCACTGCCTGGGCTTTGATCTTTCTCCCGGGGACGTTGGAAATGTCTAACTCGCTTAGCTCTACTGCCCATTTGAGGGTCGACCAGAGTGTTCTGGACGAGTGAGGACTGATTTAAAGGGATGGTCTGTGATGACCCGTATTGGATGCGTATGAAAGTAGAGCCTGAGCCTGCGAGCAAAGGTGACAAGAGCAAATGCTACTTTTTCCATGATAGGGTACTTGATTTTGACATTCCTCAGGACCTGACTAGTATAATAGACAAGGAATTATTTTCCTTGCTCCTCGCGAACTAGTACTGAACTGACGACCTCATGTGCGACCCCAAGGTACAAAAAGAGTTCTTCGGCTGGCCTCAGGCTCCGGAGGAGCGGTGGCGAAGCTAGAAAATCCTTGATCCTTTTGAACGCTTCTTCACATTCGGCCGTCCACTCGAAATCTTTGGCTTTTCTCAAAGTTTTAAAAAATGTGGCACACTTGTCACCTGATTTGGAGATGAATTGGCTTAGACCCGCTATTTGGCTGGTCAATCTTTGTACCTTCTTTGCATTTCGGGTAGAGGCATGCTCAGTAACGCTAATGTTTTTTCCTAGTTGGCCAATTCTAGTAACTCGACCATTGATTTTGGTTTGCATATGCCTAGGGCGTACTTGAAATGTTTGCTTTTTACTCCCTATGATAGGGCGGTTTACACGATCAGAGGCTTTGGGTTTTGAATTCCTAGCATTTCCCGTTGGAGCTTAGTGATTTACGAGCGAAGGGGCTCTTTCTTTTTGCATGATCTGCAAGAGAGCTTGGGACTTCTTTCGCAGCTTTTGCGTGCTAACGAAGTGGACCACGAACAACCTTTTGAACTCGAAGGAAGGGATGACTCCTGTCGAGAGGGCGTTGAACCACCTGAGGGTCGACTCCCTCAATGTGGTAAGGAACAAACGATATTTGAATGCATCAGTAATCTTTAATATACTGACTGTCGACTTGAAAGCGGCTACATGATCGACTTGTATGAGTCGAGGTTGGGAGTTTTGAACTTCTCTGGATGTTCGACCTCAGAGATTTCTCGAGAAAAGACATTCTTGGTTTGACAGATGGTTATGGATCACATAGTGTGATGCCTTTCCACTGGGGCCGACCTGGTACTATCTTGGTAATGAGAGTCTTCACCCCCTTCTTCTATTGGTTGGGATTTTTGATCGTTGGGTGCTGGTCCATCTTGCCTTTTGTTGCGTGCTGATCTATCACGGCGATCGGGCTCTTGGCGACTATATTTCTGGGGGTTCTGGTTATGTGGAATTTGGCGTCCTCTGCCCAGAGCTTATTGTGAAACACCTACCATCTGCTCTCTCATTTCTAACATCAGATGTTCTTTCATCTCCATCACTTGTTGTCGCATAGTCTCCCTTGTGCTATTTACATACACTGCTTAGCTCTGTGTTTCTTCACGAGTTACAGTTTTTTCCTTGCATTGTACTCTTCTTGTCGGCCATGATTTCACGCTCACCAGACCTTTTAAGACGTTGAATCCAAAAGTATATGGAGAATCACACCCAAGGAATATAACATATCGAGAAAGAGAGAAAGAGAGAGAGAGAGAGAACAATAAAAATGAGAGCATCTAAAGCCTTATTTCATGAGGTGGCCTCCTATTGATACGTATAGGAGATACCCAGAGCATATAATTACTTATAAGGCCGCCTTCTATACAAAGAAGCGTAGGAGTATTAAGGTCAATTGTAAAATATATATCAAAATATTAATAATAGTTTTCATGGTCGATCATGATGACTTTTTGTCGTTAATACATGTTCATTCGTTTAGTGGTGGCAGATCAAATCACATGTGAATAATGTGAAGGCCTCTCGATCGAGCTTATTCTTGACTTTTTCAGTCTTTGACCCGTCTCCCTTATTCGTTTGATAATGGGTTGTCTTTTGTTCGACCTGGCATAGAACAATCTTTTGTTAAGTAAGGTACATAGTTGTCTTTTGTTCAACTATTTATAGAGTCATTCTTCGTTCAACTTGTTATGTTCTGCTCGTCTACTGAAGGGAGTGACAACACTGAGATACTTCTTTCTTGGCCTTATCGTTAATTTTTACTCCAATAAGTAAATCACTGTTTGACCGGATCTTTGTATACTTTGACAGTGGGCCCCTCTTATTTATAGTGTATCTCCATTTTTCTTCGAGATTCTTGTTGTCACTATCTTGCCACAAAAGAATGACATTGATTAAGTAAAATTCATTGAATATCTTCTTAAATATTTATGTTGATTTATTTAAAAGCTTTACTGGTATGCATTTTTTTTTCTCTTGTATTAATGTAGTTTAAGCATATGAGTATTCATTGACTTGTTTAGCTCAAAATTATTTTAAAATAACTTTTCATGTTAATTATATGTTTAAAAGATGAATGATAAATGAGAAAACGTTTATAAAAGACGTGCATAATCGACAACGAGATAAATTTAATTTAATTTGATTAGTAGCTTTTTCATCTATTAAATTATGAGTGAATATGAAAAATTTAAATTCATACCGCATGATCATTTGTTCTCGTCTTGGCTAATTTCAAGTCTCGGGCCAGGTCTTGACACAGTCCAAGACTTGTTTGTGTTCTGCTCGTTCAAATATTCTTTTGTTCGTGTTCGGGTCATGTTCAAAATAACTTGTGAATATCTTATTTATGTCTGGCTCAATTCAAACTTATTTGTTCGAATTAAGCTCAAGTTCAGTTAGAATTACTTCACATGACTTAATAATGTGATTAATAAATTTTAAAAAATAAGTTATTTTAGTTGAACAAGATTTTTAATACTTCACATACAGACCATTTGATTTTTTCTTTTGGCATTTAAAATTCTTACTTTTTGCTCCTTAAAAAGCTTTTCTCTCAATTTTTTTCCTGTCATTCCCTAATGCGGGGAAAAAACATGCGTGAGATTTAATGTGATCCCAATCATTCCGTCCTACCTGTAGCAACACGTGCTCTAAACTTAGCTTTTTTAGACACATGTAAATGTATGCCACCCAAATTTTATGTGTTTACACCTAATCTTATATTTTTTACAATTATACCACCCAAATAATTTTTAAAAGTCATTAAATTTATCATTTTTTAAATACATATAAGAAAATAATATGAAAAGGCTATAAATACGAACTATTGGTTTCTTGAAATGAGAGGAGAAAAATTAAAATTTCTTGTTGTAGATTGAAGAAAAATCAAAACCACTCCTTTTGTGTAACCTTACAATATTTTAAACTTGGAGCTAATAACAAACTTCAAAGAAAAGACTTAAAAATCACCCAAGAAAGTAACAAGAAACAAAATTCAAGAAAAAATAACAACTAACTCCTAAGATTAAGGAACAAACTAAATTCAAATAAACTTAGACACAATAAGCAGTCCTAAACATGCATTCCAACACTCCTTGCTTTAGGATCCGCGAACACCAAGTTTCTGCCATAGAAACTTAAACTTGTTGATTGGAAGTGACTTTGTAAGCAAATCCACCAACTGATCTTCAGATTTGCAATAAACCAGAGTCACAAATTCTTCTTTCTGCACTTCTCTTAGAAAAAATAACTTGATGTTGAAATGCTTAGTGTTCCCACGAAACACAGGGTTATGAGAAATGACAATGGTACGAATATCGACACCATTGATAGTCAATTGCATGTTGTCACCAGAAACCCGAATGAGTTTTGAATCACTTAAGCAAACTTTATCAACATCGTCTTCTAAGTCTGCATGTTTCGTCATTGGCACCATTTTGATGAAGCTTGAGCATGACTCTGATTTCTCTTCCAGCACTTATTTTGTGGAACTTTGTTGCCTTTGAACTTGAGATTGCAAAGCAGTCACAAATGTTAATAGATTCTCTTTTTCTTTTGCAGCGAACAATATTTTTTCAGTGACATCTTTTAATCGAGCTTCCGCATTTGCCTGCGAAACCCTGGTGCTTTTTTCAACTCAAACTACAGCCGCTTCTAATAAAACAACATGTTCTCTAGCTTTTGCGAGCTTAGAACACCAAAAATGTGCCTCTTGAAGAGCAGAGTCTCTCTGCTTGAACAGGATCTCTCTATCTCTGCTAAATACTACAACCTTTTTCTTCTGATTCTTTTAACTTAAAAATGATTTCTTGAAGTTTTTTATTTGAATTATTGGTCTCGTTCAATTTTTGTGTAAGCAAGTCTCCTCTCTTCATCCATAGCAAGCCTCATTAATCAATGAAACTTCTAGTGAGTGGGCATGTTTTACAGAACTTCATTGGGAAAAGAGCCAAAAACCTCCTGCTCCTCCTGCATTGGATTGAGTGAAAAACTCTTCCCTGCCATCTTAACTTCAAACATCCTTTGGCTTGTAGCATCCTCTATCAAACAAGCCTTATCCATAAACATCACTTTGAATCCCTTTTCTATTAATTGAACAACACTGAGCAAGTTTTGATCAATATCTGGTACATAGAGAACATCGGTGATCAATTTAGTTCTTGAACAGCTCGCAACGGCTACGGTGCTCTTTTCTTTGACTGCAATATATTTGTCACTCTCAATTCTGACCGTCTTGGACTCGGTGCTCTTTAATTCATTGAACAACTCCTTGTCATGTGTCATATGATTAGTGCAACCACTATCAATGAGCCAGTTTTCACTTGTTTCATAACTCCTGAAACAAGTTGCAAAAAAAAGTTGGTCATCTTCTTCTTGATCTGCCACTTGTGCTTCATCTCCTTGCTGTTAATCTTTATTATTGCAAACGACAGCTTCATGTCCCATTTAATTGTACTTGCTGCACTTTGCATCTGGTCTTCTCCAGCATTTGAAAGGAGGATGACCTTTCTTGCCACAATGTCGACATGGAGGGTAATCTTTCTTTTGTCTACTTGTAGCTTGAAACTTCTTATTCTTGGGCCTCCTATTCTTTTCATCATCTTGTTGCTTGACTGAAAGGGCTCCTTCGACGGCTCCTTTTTGCCTCATTACACGCCTATGCTCTTGTGCTTGTAAAGCACTTAAGAGTTCTGTCAAAGCAATCTTTGACAGATCCTTTGTGTTTTCTAAGGTGGTGATGGTAGCCTCAAATCTTTCAGGCATTGTTACAAGGATTTTCTGAACAATCATTGAATCTTCCAGAGAAGTACCCAATAATTTGACACGATTTGCTATGTTGAGTAGTCTGTCAGAGTACTCCTTTATGATTTTTGTCCCCTTCATCTTTTGCAATTCAAAGTCACGAACCAAGTTTAGCACCTGCATCCCTCGAATTCTTTCATCCCCTTCATACTCGGATTTGAGATAATCCAAAATCCCTTTTGCCGTTTTCAACGACATGATACGAGTGAAGATCGTACAGGAAACTGCAGCAAACAGACAAGCTTTTGCCTTGGACTTCTTTGTTTTCTTCTTTTTTTGTGCTTTAATTTGTGTTACGGTGGGATTTTCAGAGAGTAGAGGAATGTCGTAGTCTTCTTCCACTGCTTCCCAGAGATGCAAAGCTTTCAGGTACGTCTCCATGCAGACTGCCCAAATCCGGTAGTTGTCTTCATCAAACACTGGTGGAGCAACTGAGGAAAAACTGGCTTCAATCTCCATTGCCGCTCAAACTCACCCACAGATCCCTTAAGAAGAGAGGTCTGATACCAAATTGTTGGTTTCTTGAAATGAGAAAGAGGAGAAAAATTAAAATTTCTTGCTGTAGATTGAAGGGAAATCAGAACCACACCTTTTGTGTAGCCTTACAATATTTTAAACTTGGAGCTAATAACAAACTTCCAAGAAAAGACCTAAAAATCAGTTAAGAAAGTAACAAGAAACAAAATTCAAGAAAAAATAGCAACTAACTCCTAAGATTATTTAAAATAACTTTTCATATTAATTATGTGTTTAAAAGATGAATGATAAATGAGAAAACGTTTATAGAAGACGTGCATAACCGACAACAAGATAAATTTAATTTAATTTGATTAGTAGTTTTTTCATCTATGAAATTATAGATGAATATGAAAAAATTAAATTCATACAGTATGATCATTTAGTCTCGTCTTGGCTAATTTCAAGTCTCGGGCCGGGTCTTGACACAACCTCAGACTTGTTTGTGTTTCGCTCGTTTAAATATTTTTTTGTTCGTGTTCTGGTCATGTTCAAAATAACTTGTGAATATCTTATCTATGTTCGGCTCAATTCAAACTCATTTGTCCGAATTAAGCTCAAGTTCAGTTAGAATTACTTCACATGACTTAACAATGTGATTAATAAATTTTAAAAAATAAGTTACTTTAGTTGAACAAGATTTTGAATACTTCACATTCACACCATTTGTTTTTTTTTTTTTGCATTTAAAATTCTAACTTTTTGCTCTTTAAAAAGCTTTTCTCTCAACTCTTTTCCTGTCATTCCCTGATGCGGGGCAAAAACATGCGTGAGATTTAATGTGATCCCAATCGTTCCGTCTTACCTGTGGCAACACGTGCTCTAAACTTAGCTTTTTTAGACACATTTACATGTATGCCACTCAAATTTTATGTATTTACACCCAATCTTATATTTTTTACAATTATACCACCCAAATAAGTTTTAAAAGTCATTAAATTAATCATTTTTTAGATACATATAAGAAAATAATATAAAAAGGCTATAAATAAATATTATTATTTCGAATCAAAGTGAGCCGAATAAGAACGAACAAAATTTAGTTAGTGTTCGATTTGTTTTATAAATCAAGCTAAAAAAATTGTATGTGTTCGACTCGCTTGCTTAACAAACGAATCGAACATGAGCTATTCACAAACAAGCTTTTTTGACAACCCTACAGACAAGGGAGTTTTAGGGTGTACTTTTCAAAGTAGCGTCTCTTTCAGCCTTGAATACAGGGGCTGGTTAGTTTAAGCTTTTTGAGATGAAATTGAAGTGGACTGCCATTGAAGTGCCTGAAATAAATGTTAATGTTTTTTTTTTCCATAGTTTAATATAAGGAAGGCTGCTAGACTCCCATTGAGTGGAAGATCTAAGATACATTTATCACCTTAGTAGAACCCGTTAGGTGTGTTTAAAAGCTCATTGAGCCCAACTTCATAAAATAAATACATTTCCTCGGCTGAATATCCAATATGATGATTATGTAAAAGGCAAATGGTCAATGAAGGATACACATGTAATGTGGATTTCACTAGCTTAAATTTGATGTGTTTGAATGATTGCCACCCACTCATCAAGATTGATGCATTAGTCAACTCAACAGCCAACTTTTCGGTGATGAGTTGCTTTTACCTTTTTATTTGGCTATCATCAAATATGGATACATCCCATCGACTATAAGATGATGACATTCATAATTGGAGAGAAACTATATTGTTATAAAGGAACGCTACTTGGCTTGAAGAAGCCTGATGCCGTGTACCCACGAACAAGGGAAGTGACGGACTGTTTAGAGAATAGAAGTGGAGAAAAGTGATGTATGTGGATAATTTGCTAGATTTAAAAGAAATATTTATCACACCAATCGAATCTTACATACATCACTATCACTGGAATCATATATTTGGGACTAGATTAAGGAAGTTCTTAGGGTACTTCCTTACCCCAAAATGTATAAAGGTAAACCTAGACAAAGGGAAGAAAATGTAAAAAATGCCTTCCTCCAAAAATGTCCAAGAATGTGCAACGATTAATTGAGTGAGCAGGCTGAGCCACTGCCATCTCAAAGTTGGCGAATAGCGTGTAGTTATCTCTATTATCATAAAAATTACCAAACATTTCATGTGGAGTGAGGTTTGTAAGCACATATGGAGTGCAAATCAAGTTAATTTCCTTTTTTTTTCAGGTGCCTATTAAGCTCGATATGCTTAATATGATAATCTTGTAATGAATTGTGTTCAATGCTCATTCGTAGTTGATTTATTATCATAGTATATATTTTTGGAACTTTTCACTTAATTTTTTTAAGTCTTATAATAAGATTTTATTCCCATGGGCAATGACTCTGAACTCAATTTTGGCACTTGATCTTGAATCATAGCTTGTCTCTCTCTTCCAAGCTATGTGATTTCTTTCTAAGAATGTATAATGCCTTGAAGCGGATCTTCTTTTCATTAGTGATCAAGCATAATAATCAGTTGATTATCATTTAATTTGTAAAAGATCACCTCTTTTTTATAGAATTTTTCTTTATGTTTGATTTAAGATATTTAAGAATTCTATAAGTGGCTTGGAGATTTAACTTTTATAATTTTTTCATGAATCGGCTAACCATAACACTCTGAATGTGATATTGGGATGACTGTGAGATAAGTCGATTAGTTTTTCTATTATTCTTTGATATTTAACTTGATTCTGCATCAATTCACTCTTCATCAGTGCTCAATTTTTATCTTGGTTCAACTGGAATTTCACATGGTTTGCACTCTATCATCTGTGTTTCTTTCATTATTCCTCAACATATATTTATAGAGAAAGAAACATTCATTGTTCAGATTGAGTTACTTTTATGCTCAAGAAGTATTTGAGTTTTCTTAGCCTTTTGATTTCAAATTATTTACTGAGTCTTTTCATGAGAGCTTCTTTCTCTTGATTGCTATCCTTTGTTATATCGTCAATATATGCAATAATGATTGAGAGTTTATAATTGAAAGAATATTTTATGAAGGGAGTTTGGTCTCATTGGCTTTGTTTGTATGAAACTTTTACTATAGTCTTTATAAATCTATCAAATCAAGCTATTCTTGATTGTTTTTGTCTGAATGAGGCATTTTTTAATCAATATACATGTTTCTTCTTGAAAGAGCCATCTAATCCTGGTTATGGATCCATATAAATTTCTTCTCGGTGTCCTTATGTGGGAAAATATTTGTTACATCATATTGCTATATATATCATTCATAATTCACTGATAGGGATATTAGAATGTGCTAAAATTTTCTTAATAGTCAGTAAGTTATGATTGACTATAGATTTTTTCTATCAATATTATTTGTAGGCTTTCAAGTTCTCATTTGTTTTGTATTTGATCGTGAAATTCATTTGCATTATGCAATTTTTTTTTCTTTTTGATAATTTAATCATATCTCGTTTATTAATTTCTTAAGGTATTCATCTCTTCTCTCTTTACTTCTTTGCTATTCCTTTTATTAAATATTTTTGATAAAGTTTGCGGAATATTTTTTTTTTCTTTTTGATAATTTCTAGAACTATATGAAAATATGACACTAAATAGGACACAATGGAGAAAAATGATTCGTGTAGCCGACCCCACGTAGTGGGATTAAGGCTTTGTTGTTGTTGTTTTGATAATTTAATCATATCTCATTTATTAATTTCTTAAGCTATTCATCTCTTCTCTCTTTACTTCTTTGCTATTCCTTTTATTAAATATATTTGATAAAGTTTGCGGAATATAAATGAAGTTGGTGTTTATATTTGTCAGAAAGACTTTATGAGAGAATTTTATAAAATAAGATGTATTGGGAAATATGATATAAATGAGTAATAGTGGGTTGTTCAATGTCTTTTGGTAAGTATTCCTAGCCTTGAACTTGCTAGAGATCATGATTTGGCCTGTTTCTTTTTTGTACATCTGAAAGGGTACAATTAGAACAAAGCTTATATTTGTAGGATTTCAGGCTACACAAATATAAAGAATAAAAATATCATCAAGCTTATATTCAACCTGGGAATTGTCTTTTTGAAGATGAGTTCGAGTAAAGAAGCTATAAGTTTCACAAAAAAAACATGCCATTCATTAAGATTAAAAGTTTTTTCATGGTTAGATGATAGCTCTTGTACTTTTTTGCTTGGCTGAATATTCGATAAATATACTTAAAAGCTTTTGGATTAATTATTTCTAATATTGTTATAAATACTAACATAGGCAATGCATCAATAATTTTAGAAGGAATATCAAAGAATTAGAGGAAAACTAGCGCTACAACACAAATGTTGGAGTGTTGAAGTTTCAAAAGACTAGTGTTGCACGCTAGACCAACACGCCATAGCAATAACAATGATAATATTTGAAGAGAAGCCTGAGAGTTTGTTGTTGTAGTGCTATGTTTCAGTGCCACAGTAATATAAGTTAAGTGCCGCAATGCTCACCTGAACGGAAAGAAGCCTATAAACATATAATATAGCGTTGCAACAATGTGTTTGTAGCGTTGCAGTACTACTTGATCAACACTGAAACACCAACTTGTGGCACTACAATGAGACAATTTAAAAGGAAGGTTTTAAGTTAGTTTCAGAATGGGATTGACAGTTGGGGACGATTTTCTAAGACAGATAGAGCTATGGGGTCATGTAGTAGAGTGCATGGAGTAGCAGGGAGGAGAGGAGTAGTGTAAGGAGTGACTGAGTGTCCCAGTGTGAGAGTGTGTTTGTAAATGAAGCACAAGAAGAAATCTATGGAGAAAGTGATTGAGAGTGGAGTAAGAACGTGCTCAACGAGTAAATTTTTTGTTTGTTCATTCTAACTCTCATGTATTTTCCTATAATTTGATAAATACAATGATTTTTCACTGTTTTGATAAATACGTGTGGCGGCTAAGTACTTTCATTTTGGGTTTGTGGATTTTCTTACATAATGTTTTGCATAATATGAAGTGATAAGAATTAATTTGATAAAATTTATTCTTTCTTCTCCTTTTTCACTGAGTAATTATAGTGGTCATATAGTTATTTTAAACTTAAAGTGATCTGTAGACCTTGATGGAGGTATAAAATAAAACAAGAGAATTTTGACTGAATCTTCAGTCAAACATACACACATATAATTGAAATTTTGCAATCCATTAAGAAATATGCGAATGCAATCATTTAACTTAGTTCTGATAGATATATAGTAAATTAAATTGAAAGTATAGGTTTTCTAAGATCTCAATCGAGACTAGAAACAAAATTTGTTTTTGACTGACAATAGACATTAGCAGTTACTCATATTCATGTGTAAAATCAGAGAAGAAACTCATAAATCTAAAATGTGTCTTTCCATTTGATAAATTTGTTGTGTGTAGAAGTTTAGATAAATATAAAATTATGAAGCAAATTAGTTGGATAAAAATTAAGGTTAAATTGTATTACTAATTAACTTTTTTGCATTACCTTGTGATCATTGAGATATTGATATCTTAATCATTTTGCATTACTTGGAACGCGCATATACTTATGTGTATTGTTGTAGCTGGTCAAGTTTTTGTTGTGCTATATTGCCATAGGTGTAGCGCTACAACACTATGTTTGTAACACTGCATTGCTATATTTGTAGGGCTTGAGCATTACCTAATTAGCACCGCAACGTCGGTTTGTAGCGTTGTAGCAGGATGACAAGACACGATAGTTTCAAGTTGGTTTCGTGGCGGGATTGATTGCTGGGCGATTGTTTTGGGGAGTAGTTAGGTAAATTGTATCATGTAGCAGAGTGCAAGGATTAGTAGGGAGGAGTGTGGTAGTGTAAGGAGGAGTGTGTGTATGTGTTCAAGTATGAGAATGTGCTTGTAGAGTGAAGAATAATGGGAAATCTATGGAGAAAGTGCTTGAGAATAGAGAAAGAATATACTTAACAAGTGAAATCTTTGTTCCTTCCTTCTAACTCTTGTGTATTTCCCTTTAGTTTTATAAATACATAAGTTTTTTCATTTTTTTTGATGAATATGTTTCACAACTAAGTGCTTTCACTTTGAGTTTATGGATTATCTTACTTAATATTTTGCATGACATGAAGCGATAATAATTATATTTTTTTCGTAGATGAGTACACCCTCTTTCACTTTTGAGTAGATTAGGTTTGTTTAATTGCACTCAAAATGTTTTTATTTTTTTATTTTTTACAGTGGAGAGGAACATAAACAACAGCTAATCTCTAGTAGCATAATGTTTCTCAATCATGTCATAATTATGGAATCAACTTTGTTCCAAAATACGAACATTAGCTCTTTAGGCTCCAAAGGTAGATCCAGAACGTGTTGGATCTTTCTCTATTATTTTCAAAAGGTTTTTATGATTTGAGACCATTTAATATATTTTTTTCTTTCAAGCGATTAGTTGCTTGAAATATCTGAAGTTTTTTTTTTTGGTCTAGCTTTCAACATTAATGGTCATGTTTTTTGAAGTGAAACCAAAAAAACCTAGGCATAATGTATATAAGGAGAAATGGAAAGCCCTAACCTTAGAGAAATGAAACAAATGTTGAAAGAAAAACCCTACCTTAGCTTTGATGTCATGTAGAAAATAAAATAATTGAGAAAAATCTCAATTTTTTTATTTCTTCTTGTTTTTCTAAGAGAATAGGTATATATACATCTCAAAGAAGAATTGCAAAATATGAATAAATAAAAAAGGGTGAAAATTTAATAATGTGATGGTCCTATAGGAAAACACAAATTACAATTCAAGAATCATAGAAAATCTAATCCCACTGTCAATGTCTTGATCTATGTGCCATAAACTCTTTGCTATGACTGAAGAGTGAGTGCGCCATATTGTTAAAATGAAATGGAAATTCAATGCTAGATGTTAAGGACATACTTGAAGTTTTTGTCCTTAAGACAGTAAGTTATCATACTTTGCAACTGAACCCTATGATTAACTCACCTTCTTGGAATTGAGCGCACTTTATCAAGGATGTCATCATGACTTGAGCAGAGAGTGTTGGAGAAACTCAAGGATGCTGAGTAGAGAGAGATAGAGGAAATGAAAACATTAAAGATTAGCTAGGAGCTGAAGCATTTTTATACATAGAGCATGTAATTTGAGGTAAATATTACATTCACCACAAATAACTAAGTTTTGGATTGTATTTTTTTATATTATTACAATCTTCGTGACCTATTTATATTCCAAAAAAAAGGTAAAGGTGTTGATTTTTAATAAGTTGCAAGTGATAGAAAATAAAATCTAAATACTTTAGCATACCATTCACATAAACTCAACATAGCCTACATGAAAATGTATTATTATGAGGTGCAATAAATAGTTTATTCGTTCTTCATCAAGGGAAAATTTTCCTGTACTTGCTACTAAGAAAAAAAAAATTAAATAAAATTTGATAATACATCAAAAGGGATGGCGCCAATCTTGACTTGCTACCATCGAATGAATACACCTCCAACCAAAGATTGACTCGACTTAGAATACTTCTGTAGTTGCTAGTGATTTTGGACTCAAAATTCTTTTTATGAAGGGGGCCAACGCTTCGTCAAAGGCAATGGAGGAGCATTTCTTTTCCTCCAAAAGGAAAAATCTCTCCTTCCCTTTTTCAACACTTACTCCACACCGGTGGGTTGATCCTCAATAAGACACATGCGGCCAAATGAAAGTCAAGTAAGTCCTCAATTTTGAAAGCCAAGCCACTAGCCTCTCCAGTGGATGGGATGGCATTGAGTTGTAAAACTTAGGAGTTGTTGGGGGACTGGCATCATGAGTTTGTTGACTGTATTTTAAGGGACAATCACCCTTCGCACTTGCACTTGCTCCAAACTTTTGAAGGGTTTCTCTAATAATTTCAGCAACTTGCATCACCTCATTGTCTCTTGGCTGCTTCGCTAAAGTGACTCCTATTGTATTCATTGAAAAGTTTGGAAGTGGAAACTGTATATTAAGAAAACTATCAAGGAGAATCTTGACAAGTTAATGTCACAAATCGTTTACTAAGGCCTAACATTTTGGAGCTATGGCCTCTAACTTTGTTCCTCACTAACCTATAACCTCACATATAGCCAAATATACAATAACTACACTTGGAGTGGTCAATATAAGGTTCTTTGAATCAACTCTTTGTGATAAAGAGAACTAATTAGTCTTACCTTTGAGGGAAACTCACTATCGTTTGGCTCTCCTTGGTATATTGTCCAAGACATTAGTTTTTTATCCCCATTTTGTTATTTTACTTTCCATTTGATAGAATTACCTAAGACAGAGCCTCCTAGTTGACAACTTCACTTTCCATGGAAGCACTCAGCATGGTCAGGACAAGGGTTCTCTAATCGAGATCAAGATTAGAATCCATCATTGTCTTACTCGAGCTAGCCTTTACTAGCATCTTCACCAACTCGGTCTCTGCTTTTTATCCTTCACTGAAACTATTGTGCTTGTGACAATGGTTGACTCAACTTGCTCATAGTGATATTCACAAGCTTCATTTGAAGCCCCATTGAAGGAGGACATTGAATGATAATCTTTGATAGAAAAGACCCCATTGCTATTGACATACTAGGAAGTCGCAGGAGGTTCATTATTAAAGTATTAAATTAAAGCAGTACTCCTAACAAAAATTGAATACTAAAATTTACCACTTTCTCTTTTACTGATCCATTAAAATAATAAATGCCTTACTTTTTTTTTGTTTTAATAAGATCCTTTCTAAATATATATTAGAATTGAGAAACTAAATCTACCCTCAAACATTCAATTTTAGATGGGCACTATAAGATTGGGTTAACTCACTAGTTATTAGTGTATATTAGCTTATCGCACAAGCGCACAGGGTACTCTTTTAGATCTGAAGGCACTCGTATGAGGCGCAAGTTTTGGCACTCGTATGAGGCACAAAAGAAACTTGCCTAAACAGGATAGTGACTCCATCTATTTAGTTGGTGAAGCCTTCGAAGTACCCGCCCAAGGCAATGGGCACATGTACTTTTTGAGATTCTAATCGCTATCTGTGTCTCGTTTGTATCTTTTATTTAATTTAAACTATAATATTGCTTTTAGCTCAGTGCCAAAAACCCTATAATTACAGGGGGCCTTATTTAAGGGGCAACAGTGCCCTTGAGATCTTGTGGGTTTTGTAAATAGACTTCTGGTATTGCCACTATCAGATTTGAATCTAGCACCTATTGCTTTTTGAAACTCAAATAACCTTTGCTTAAACATTTTTTTTTCTGGAGCATTTTGTTTTTCCTTGTGCAACAAATCTTCTGATGCAGCTAGGGGCCTTTCAAAAGTCTTCTTGCAGATTTTATGGGGTGTGATGACATTTGCATTCTTTTAAACTGCAGATCAAACGGGAAATCTCTACCATGAAGCTCATCAGACACCCAAATGTAATATGCATGCATGAGGTAAGGAAGGACTTTTTTGTAAATGCATGGTTGATTTTATTTGTTCTTTTAGGTTTTTAATTTTCATGTAGGACATTATTACGTTTGTATTCATGGCTCATTTTCTTCTTGCTTACGTAAGATAATAAAGAGAATAAAATAGTGCATACTGATTCTGTTTTGTTTTCATACCAATGTGCGTATGCTTTCCTACTTCATTGCATTCATGAGCTTCAGACTCTTCTAGTTTCCTAAAACCTTTATCTGATGCTATTTTTATAATATTTTCTAGAATTTTTGTGTCAGCATTATCTGCTTTTAGTATTTGTTAATTTAACAACTCTATGCAGGTGATGGCAAGCAAAACGAAGATATACATTGTATTGGAGTTTGTGAAAGGTGGTGAACTCTTTGACAAAATTGTAAGAATATTAATTTGCATTGATTCAGATTAAATAACGATTCTTTTTATTGCAAAGGATCAGCTATTATCCGGCCATATTTTTGGCGATATCTTGTATTGCATGTGTCAGGCAAGCCGGGGAAGATTGAAGGAGGATGAAGCAAGGAAGTACTTTCAACAGTTAATTAATGCCGTGGACTACTGTCACAGCAGGGGCGTCTATCACAGGGACCTAAAGGTGCTCTTCATTCCCATAAAACTTCCCCATCAATACACATGCATTTTTCCAATTCTACATACAACTATTGTACCTGTACACACATTCACATTTTTCCAATTGTTATAACAACTAAAATCATTTGTTTTAACATAGTTTATAATGTGGTCATTGCGACAGCCAGAAAACTTGTTATTAGATGCCAATGGAGTTCTCAAAGTTTCGGATTTTGGACTAAGTGCACTTCCTCAGCAAGTTCGTGTGAGTTAAATGATTGACTTTAAATTCATAGGCTGTCTTGATGGTAACAGTTGGCTGCTTAGGCATGATTAAGCATTATTATGGGTTCTTGAAACTTCTGCTTCTCATGATTATGTTTACTGAGAACACATGACGATATTTGCTATGTAGGAAGATGGGTTGCTGCACACAACATGTGGAACACCAAATTATGTTGCTCCAGAGGTAAATTTAGCAGTCGCATGTAATTTTAATTTCACTAGAAAATCTTGCCTACGGTTTTTCATTCCATCTGGCTCAGCTTCTCTTAATATAACTTGGGCTATATGCAGGTGCTTAACAACAAAGGCTATGATGGAGCCAAGGCCGATCTTTGGTCCTGTGGTGTAATCCTTTTTATTCTTATGGCGGGTTACCTGCCTTTTGAAGATTCCAACCTAATGCTACTTTATAAGAAGGTGAGCTATTTAGTTAAAAAAAAAAAAGTGATCTTTTGGAATACGAAGATCATGAGGCAGTTGTGAACATTGTTAGAAAAAGATTTCAGGGAAAAAAATCATTAACTTTTTGTGTTATGTGGAGGATGGTGCAGATCTTCAAAGCTGATTTTACATGTCCTGCTTGGTTCTCCACGAGCGTGAAGAAGCTTATTAAGAGGATTTTGGATCCTAATCCCCAAACTGTAGGTTCTTATCTTGCAATGGTTATAATTTGCCGTTAAAATAAATTCTTAAAACTAAAATTGAAAAAGTTCGTCCTTATTGTGTTCTGCAGCGCATGGCAATGGCTGAAGTGATAGAAAATGAGTGGTTTAGGAAAGGATACCAACCTCCAAGTTTTGAAACAGCTGAAATTAGCCTTGATGATGTGAATGCTGTTTTTGATGAGTCAGAGGTAATGTTTTGCAATTCCTTTTCCTACATTTTTTTTTGTTTTTTGTTTTTGCTTTTTTTTTTTTGGTGGGAGTTGTGAGATTGAACCTTGAATGCAAGGTTTTTAAACATGCAGGAGTCAGCAAATCTTGTTGTTGAGCAGCGGGAGGAAAGGCCATCTCAGATGAATGCATTTGAGCTTATTTCTACTTCCCAAGGTTTAAATCTTGGAAACCTGTTTGAGAAGCAGATGGTAAGTCCATTTCTGGGATTGACCCAATGACCTTCTATGTTTCTTTACCTTAATGTTTCTTTATTTTATACGAATGTTAATTGTGCGACTTCCTTTTGCCCTTAGTGCATGTGGCTGTGCTTCAAACAATATTTTAAAAGGTGAAGTGTTAATTTGAGGCATTTTCTCTAGGGGCATTTACATGCAAACCACCCAATTTCTATGTATTTACATATCTAACTCCTAAACTTGGTTTTTTTACATTTATACCACCCAAAGCTTTCATAGCACATCAAGAATACTATCATTTTAACTTTGCAAAAGTGAAATACGCCTTCTTTATGCATAGATAAGGTGATATGTATGTAAAAATTGAATTTGAGTGTTAAATACGTAAATACATAACAATTGAGTTGTATGTTGCTAAATCTTCCATTCTCTATTGTGAGAAGTGTGGAAGTCACATGAATTGCACTTTTTTACTATTTTTTAAATACAAAGACACATAAAGATAAGTATTTCATAGAAGTTAAATAAAATTACTTAGAAAAATGATAAAAATTTGTTTAAAATAGGGGATATTTCTTTATAGAAAATATAACGCAAAACATGTATGAAGTGCGTATAAAGTTTTATGATAGCTTCAGGGTTTAGGGTTTATTGAGATGGTCAACAGAGGGATTAGGAGATAGAGATGATTGGTGGTGTTTTTTAATGCATGGTTGATAAGAATAAGGATTGGTGCAAATAAATCTTATTTGAGTCAAAAATAGTTAATTAGATTGGTTAATTTAAAAAATAACTTAGTTTAAGATCCCTGGAAAAGTATGTGTCAACATCTTTGACCATTAGTTCACCCATCTAGCCCTTGAAAAATTTTAACGAATTTAGTTTTAATAGCAGGTTCAAGTCTCACCACTTATGATATGCACAGACGTGGGCAAAATGTGACATCAATATCAGGTACATCTATTATTGATAAAGGTAGGAATATTAATTGCATAGATTGAGAAAACATCAAATGAATATTATTTCTTGGATTAATTAAATTGTTGAGCACATTAAAATCAATTGCTAAAAAGAGAGGAGCGTGAGGCTTTTTTGGAGAAGCACAAGAGTTTTACAATGTTATCGAGAAGCATCAAATCATCAGGTTACAGTAGGATTATTAATGAATTATAGGAAATTTGAACTAGTTCAAACCCATACTCCTCTAGGTGAAAGCTTGAAATCCCTTCTCGCAAGTTTCATGATACCACCTCAGCTCGTCATCACTGCACGCAAAACTCTCGTGCTTGCTGTCGATGCTCCTGATTTAAGGAGATGAGGAGCTAAGGCATTATATTGCACATTCTCTGTCGTCCCTTCTCGAGGGTTATCGATTGTAATTTCTCCTTCCTCTCTAACACAGACAGCCATGAGTCTTCTTCCACTTGTTCCTTTCAGGCACAAGTGTTTCCATGTTTTAAAATTGTGCACTTTGGTATAGAGGTGTTTTCTATCTATGAGTCTAGTCATAAGCTTCAAGGAATTTTGAGATGTAAGTCTCAAATTAAAAAAATATTATGTAAATGAATAACTACTAGATAAACTTCAAAATTTGAAGAAATAATATATTAATATTCTAAAATATTAACACACTAACAAGTAAAGTAACAAAGCACGTAAAATAATATTTAACATGTTTATTTCCTAACATCAAATCATGAAATTAGATGAGTTATGCAAAATATTAAACTATTAAAATAAGTTAAGTTACATAACTAAAATACTAAAACGTCATAATATAAGAATCAAAATAACTTCTAACATAAATTTTTCTCTCTTATTTATACTATCTCACACGGAAGAATATAATTAGTCATCAATTTTAGAATTTTTAAATACAAAAGTTTCTATTACTCTCATCACTCAATGGATATTTATTAGCATTATTGATATAATAAGTTGTTTTTTCTCCTGCCTCATCCTCAGTCTTATTTATATTCTCTCATTCCTCTTCATCTTTAATCTCAATGATCTTCCTCTTTCATAATCTATAATAATCAATGAAAATATTATCTAAAATTTAAAACAATGACTATTTTTAATGCTTAGAACTTCAAATACATAAATTTTTATGAATATATTTCCTTTTTATTTTTTGCTATGTAGTGTGTAAGGCATAAATGTTGATAAATAATGAGGTATAATAATATTATTTTTAGCTTTTGCAAAATAAATAAATAAAATTTGTAGATAGCCTCAAAAAATAAAGTTGAGGTACACCTTAGCCTGGGTGAGGTGTACTCTTCATCCAGGTACTATGTGATGCGAGTCTTCTATTGGTTTTTAAAAAAAAAATGTTCAGGCTTGTCTTCTCATATTCCACATTTTTAAATAATGAGTTCTGCAAGCTCTCCTCCCTTTTGATACTCTACTTACCCTAATTAGCCACTAAGTTGAGTCTTTTGCCTTTTCTCAAATTACAATTGTCATTTGTCTTAGTCCTCACAAGTTCTTATTGGAATCGCCATCATCAAATATTGGAAGGCTTTTGGATGTATTTTTTTATTTAATTTTTTTTCCTTTCATTTCTCTCAACTCCAAATCAAAGTTTATTTCATGGTTAAGTTCTGACTCTTTTTTTTTTTTTTTTTTTCATTCCTTATAACAATTTTGATTGTAAGATTTTTCTTTTGATGCCCGTTTGTTGTTGTTTGGGCCATTATGTCCTCATTATTTTTTTAGGTAAGTCATGTAACTATTTTTCTTATAAAATATTTAAATTAGGCTTAATAGAACTAATTTCTAGCTAGTTTAAGCAACTTATTTATCATGTGTTTCAATAAAACTTTTAGTATTGATTTCAGATTCTTATTATTCAGGAGTTTTGAATTTATAGTTGCGTCGTGTTAATTCTTTGGATTAGAAGAGAGTGTGATTTCAGGTGTTGTAATTCGAGTTCAATAATTTATATTTATTAATGCTTCACTCCTTTTTAGGAAGTAATCCTTGATACATTGAGTAGGTTTTTAAAATATTTTATAGATTGTTAGTTCTGCCTTTTGCATTCTATTTTACCTTTCACACTCAAAAGTTCCTTGACACCTTTTCGTAAATTCTGTCTAATGTTCATAAATAAATGTAATATGATACAGATTGCTTTGATGACCAATTGCTACATAACTATTTTAATTTAAATGATTCAGAAGGCATTACTATTTGTTCTCTTTTGTGATACCTTAATTGAATATAATAAATTAAATGCAATGCATATTCGGTGTGCGTGTGTGGGGAATGGAAAAATACACACACATACTACTATTATTATAAAAGCCTCTTTCGTTTCTTTTCATATGAAATCCTAGCCCTTAAACCTAATGATGATCACAATAATAAATGCTAGCCATTAAAATCATTTAAAATTATTAAAATCACTTAATATAACTTCACACATTAATTAGGTGCTCTTTCCTAAAAAATTCATTAATTAAATAAGTTAAAATCATGAGTTTATCTTTAATTAGGAATAAAATACAATTATTTTTTATATATAAATATAATTAAGTCCCTTATCAATTTTGAAACGACAAGAATTTGAAAAGGTATCTGAAAATCTCCATGTTGCTATTTCAAGTCATTTGTTTCTCGTTTCTAACATTAATTATGAATTGAGAATTTATTACATTTTTAAGGTTTTAGTTTCTCTTCTCCACCATTAACTGTAAATTAATTTTATTTATTTATTTATTTCACAAATTTGAAATGACATAAGTTTGAAACTCAATTTCCTATGGCTATTTTTGAAAATCGTTTCAACTATTTTTAATTTAACTTTTTAAAAATTTTCAATCATTTTATTTCTTTTTAAAAAATATTTCATATGAATGATTAATCTAATGTTTAAATCGATCTGTTATTTTTAACATTTTAATTCTAATTAAAAAAGTTTAAATGATTTATAAAAAAATTTCATCTATATATAGAAAAAATGTTTTAATTAAAGCTATTAATGATAATATCAATGTTTAAAAAAATTGAAGCTAATTATAAAAACTTATTTTTTTAGATAATTTTAAATCTAAGATACTGAGAATATTAATTTATTTTTACTAATCTTAAGTTACATATTTTTTCCTAAATAATTCATTAATTAAATTATAAATTTCAAACTTGCATTATTTTATTCCCCCTTACATGAATCTTTTCAATTCTTCGGAATAATCAATTTCTTCTCTGCCTTTAATTAGGAATTAAATGCATTTTTTCCTTGCTCCAAGCTGAATAAAATCCCTTGTTAATCTTATTATTTTATTGTTTCTTATAAAAATCATTTGTGATTTTCGCCACATCAAATCTTAGTCTTTCATTTCTTTTTATTTTGATTTGATGATTTTGGTTCCTGAACTCTGCCCAAAATTTGAATTTATTGCTTCTTCTTCACCATCTAATTTATTAATTTATTTTCATACCTTCTAAGCAAGTGATTACTCTAATGATTTTCAATTTTTTTTATTATCTGCCCTAAAATAAAATTTAATATTAATAAATTAATGTGATACCGCTTCGAGTTCTAATCTTAAATGAGATGCATCCAACTTATGAAACAATTAAACTTTAACTCTAATAAATTATTAAAAATAAGTTTTTGCAACAAATTTTTATTGAAGGAGATAATGAGGTGTATTTTCTAACTTCTACAATAGAATTAATATTTCTTTGCTTATTATTTGAAGTAATTTTGTAAATATTTGTGACAATTTATTCTCTAATTATTTTGAAAATTTTCCCATATTTCTAAAAAAAATTTTCTTTTGTTATCCTTTCACGAACAACTTAAATTTTTGCTAATGCTTAATTGGGTAGTATTTATATGAAACAAATACATCCTTTTGAAATCCATAATAAAACCAAGGCAAAAGTTCTTTGCACTTGTTTGTTTATTTAAATTTCTTATGATTAGAGGCATATAATTGTACTTATGTAATTTGGTTTAATTATAATGTAATAGTTTTTGTTGTGTAATTATTTCTTCAGATACTTTTCTTTTAATTATATATGTTTTTTATGACTGGTTTATTTGAGAATTTTTTTTTATATATCTATTTTTTATTTTTTTTCAAACTAATATGGTTGAAAAAAAAATCTAATTCTATCTTTAATATTTATAACTTCCATAAAGCTTATGGTACTTCATTTCAGAAATACTTTAATTTTTTTTAATTAACTCATATCTTAATTGTTAATTAATTATTATGATATATCCTCTTTAATATATTCTATTTTCATCATCATTCTATTTAATTTTAAATCCAAATATGGTGCATTAAGTGCGTCCACAACTATTTGAAATTAGTAGTTTTACCTACATCATGAAATAAATTTATAGGGTTACAACTCTTTTGAAAATCATGGATTTTCATTGTTGGTGCAGATCTTCTTGCTTCAGGGTATATATATATATATATATATATATATATGTATATACATATATAGATGATTAGTGAGTAATCTTTGGACACAACCAAGATAAAATACATTGATTTTTTTTTTTTCATGCGAATGATCATGAACATTATCCTACTATAAATTAACCTTGTGCATTTGACACGGTTAATCATCATGGTATGTAGTATCACTCTAATCTAATGATATAATGGTCATCCACTCATATTCCATATCAAGCTTTGCCTCTCTACTGTTCATCATTTATGCCTCATGTCCTGTATTTTATATTGTTTAATAAATAAGATTTTTGTATTATATTTCTATGTCAACCTCATTTTCGTCAAATTTTTCTTTTAATATATTCTACTGCCTTTGGTAGACCATCAAAGTAGTAGTGCATATTTCAACTTCAATTATTTCATTAGTTTGCTTTTACCCGCCTTCTTTCATCTTTTTTCTATTATTAGTTAATATTTTATTTTACTTTTGAAGTTATTATTAAATCTTATATTGCTATTCATATAGAACCTTCATTCAGGTCTTCCAGACATTTTTCAGCTTTTCTTTTCCAGCAATGCTTTCTTAGAATGTCTGTGTTCTGTATGATTCTTGCGCAGGGTCTTGTTCAACGGGAGACGCGATTCGCTTCAAAACTACCTGCAGAAGAAATACTTTCGAAAATAGAAGAAGCCGCCAGACCTTTGGGTTTTAATGCCGAGAAGCGGAATTACAAGGTATGCCACGCTCCCATCATATCCTCTTTCCTTCATTATCTAAATTCCAACATTTCTTTCGAATATCACCCTCTTTTTCGATTTTTTATTGCATGCGTTTGCGTCTGGTGTCCGATCAGAACCGTGTTAAAAAAAATTTAGTGGGCCCCATTCTAAAATAAAACAACAAAAGGTATATTTCAATGACCTTGATTGGACACCGGTTGTGTCCGGTGTCCGTATGCAATAAAAACTCTTTTCCAATATCCGAATCCGAAAATTTCTTCTGAACTTTTCTGTTTTAGCATCAAGTGCTGCTTTTTATTCATTTTGTCATCCCTCACAGTTGAAGCTGAAAGGGGAAAAGAGTGGAAGAAAAGGCCCTTTAGCCATTGCAACAGAGGTGTGTTCTCTTAACCATTTCATTTGATTTCAAAATTCCAAACACATAATGAAATATATTAATTTTTTTGTGAAAAAGGTTTTTGAAGTAGCTCCATCGTTGAACATGGTAGAGGTCCGTAAGGCCAGAGGCGACACATTAGAATTTCATAAGGTGTGAGATAAACACAGTACTTACATCTAAATCGTAGATTTGAGCTCGACTTAAGCTAATAATTTTTCACCTTATTTTATCCTTTCAGTTCTACAAAACCATCTCGGCCGGGCTGAAAGATATAGTCTGGAAGGCTTGAGATCAGAAGCACGCCGTAGTCTTGAGATCAAAATCTAAACTTTTGTAAAATGACTTGACATTTCCGGTTTATTATTGAAATGCTGTACATAATCATATTTATGGCTGTGCTGTTTGGGAACTTTTGCTGAAACTTGCGTTCTGTACTTTGTATTTCCAACTTATAAGTATTTGGTTTCTTCATCTTTATATTTCTATCTTAATAACCCAATTTTTTCTTCCATCCAATATCCTTCCATTGTGTTGCAGATTGCAGACGATAGAAATTGACAACTAAAATGATCCGAGCGCGAGGTTCGAGGTTTGTAAGTATTGCATCTTCAAATGTAAGAATAAGATTGTGTATATGATCTATAAATCTAGAAATTCGAACCAATTTTTTGTAAAACTTACATTCATACCACATGATGCTTATGTATTTATACATGTAACATCTAAAATTTGATATTTATGAATTTTAGATGTAAGCGGATTTTGCATACATACCACACTTCTGTATACTTGTGCTTGAAAAGATGTGTTTTCCTGTTAAAAAGTTGATAATAGTTGGTATCTTTGATGTCATATTAGTACTTTGAGTGCCATGCATGAAAATGTGAAAGTTTGGGTATAGATATGCAAATATATAAGAATTGTGGTATGTATGTAAATGCCCTTTTTTTATTCCATGATGCAATAGACATTTTATGTAAATGCTGGCATCATAAATTGTTATGAATGTTGAATTGTTATATTTCTGGTGAAAACTTGAATCCTGAGGTGTTTGTTTAACCATGTAAAATTTCTATTTGTCTGAAATATTTATGGTGTGGTTTAAATGCTGTGTGAAAAAAAAGGAACTTAGTTGTAGTGTAGAACTTGTTATTCATTTGATTTGTCTTGCCAAATGACATGAAGGAAACTAATGGGTTTTCCAATGAATTGAGAAATGTAGGAAAATGTTTAATTTTGTGAATGGTTGAAGAGATATATAGGACTTTATGGTCATCTTGTGGAAGTACTTGAATGAAAACAATTATGACATACACAAACAGTGTATTATGAAGAATGAGAAGGTGGTTCATGAAATGTTTTAGAGTTAATGACTGATAAATCACTATAAAAAATTAATTTTAGAAAATATAAAGTAAAGAAGAAACTAGACTTGAGCCTACACAATTTGTTGATTTTAAGTGAATAACTAGACTTGATGGATACCGTATGGCCAAAAGTTTATGGATCGGGCTCGAAATAAGTACAAGATACTAATGCCCAATGTCTACTATTTGGTAGGTCTCAATCACATAAGTATGTGTAGATCAGGTAACGCATAGATAATGAGCTTGTATATCGATTATGTGATGATGGTAGTTAAAATGTTTCTAATAGAGAACGTTCTCGTGTTTGAAGTGGTCTAAGTGCAAGAATGAAATCAAACAGTCCTAAGAGAAATATTAAACATGACTGAAACAAGAAAAAAAATAACAGAAAAGTTGGGGAGCAATTTTGAGTTCTTCAGAGGTGACGAGGCTTATGCTCTTATGACCCCTATATAATGTTCTCTCGATGTTTTTCCTTGACATGATAGTTCTCAACCTAGACTCCATCTTCATTAGTCTATGTCTAGATCATAAGAAGAGTTGAAATCATATTACAATTAAAAGGGATTTAACCATACGAAATTTCTCGTGATTCATTAGATCTTCTAAGTTGCAGTTTCCTGATAACAATATTGCTATTTCATTAGGTTATTGCGTGTTAACCTGCTTGTTCCACTACGCGACGGTTAGAACTCTAATATCATAAGAAGTTTTAACATTTTAATTGATCAAGTTATGACGCTAATCAAAAGGTTAACACATTAACATGAACAGTTTAAAACACATAAAATATTTATAGGAAAAAACTCATAGTAAAACCAAGAGAAAAACTACCTGTACATCACACGAGTATGAAAGTAGATTTAGCTACGAGACATTAGAGAGAAAAGCATGAAAAAATTTATTAAAAACATTTGAAATACATGTGTAAGAATGTGCAAGTGTACAAACAAGTGAAGTGACTTCGAGAGTTCTTCAACTCCTCGTCGTACAACGTTTAGCTCTCCACAATTTCTCTAATACTTTGTATTCAACCTCTCTATCATACAAATACTCTCAAAACTCAAAGGAAAACTCACCTTAGAAGACTCTTCTCAAAGGAAAAAGAAGAGAACCCCTACAAGTTGATGTAAAATCGTAATCCCTACTGCAATAAGAGTTCAAATTCTACAGACCTCTTCTATGTAGTGCCCAAGCTCACCTTATATAGCCCTTGCCAAAAATTCTTTGGAAAATCTTGCCAAAATAAGAATTCGACTGACGCGACATAACTATGTCTATGGTTGGTGTAGTTACGCCACATTTGGTGTAGGCGTAGCTACGCTGAGCCTATATGTAGTTATGTCAAATCAACTATGAACCTAACCTAATTGCACTAGAGCGTCGTGTAATTATGCTAATCCCCTAAATTTGGTAACTTCATGTTTTAACTTTATGACACAAACTCGAAACTTTTAACCTGCAAAATATCGTCAAAATTTTTCCATAAGCATAAAACCATGATAAATAGGGGAAAAAATATGGTGTATAAAGCAAAAAAATGCGTAAATTTATATCATATCAGATACCAAATGAGCAATTCGACCATAATAGTTCAACCAATCAATCGATTCAACCAAAAATTAACGATCAATAGCTTGCCTATGATGATTTACACATAGATTTATGCTAAGACTAAGACAACTCGTAACTTATTGAGGAAGCTTAACTCACCCGGCAATTGATTTAACAGAGCTTTCTATGAGACTTATTTGCCTAAGGAGACTAAGTTATCACATGACTGAGTTCATTGATAGAGGCATCACCAGCATGGTACGCTTGAGGAAAGTTATTTTATAAGGAACATTTATTCATGAAGGGAAACAAGGATAATATTAAATATAATACTCTTGATATAAGAAGACAAAAGAGATAGATCAAGGTTCTCTCAACATCCAAGGGTAATGAGTGCTTCCTTTGTAATGATAAGCAACTCATATAGATGAGGATAATCACTATATGCAAGGGGATTCCAAATAGGAGAGGGAATATCACGATTTTGAATTCTCCTTTCTTATTTTCTTAGTGCAAAACTCTCATTATTTTGGTTCTTTCCTTGGTTGTGTTGATTCATTGACAAATCAAAATCTAATAGCTTGAAAGGTGTGGTAAGCCTGATCATACCACATAAAATGAAGAGTCACAGAAAGAGTGGAGCCAAGTAATAGGGAGATCACTAGCGACTTGAATTATCCAGAGAATTTGTGACACAATAAATCAATGAGTTGAAAGAGTAGATGATAACAGTAATAATAAATACCCTATAACAAATGCCAAAAACATCCTCAACTATCAAGGGAGCAAGCAATCTCTCCTTCTCCAAAATCACCATCATCTTGGAGAAGTGATGAAGGATCTTGTTCTTTGCTCTAGCAAATGAGGATGACACGTACCATCTCGATAGCATTTGTTTGGCTCCCTCAGAGTGTGAATGGGAAAGAAGGCGAACCTAAGCCCTCATACAAAATTGACTAAAGAATGTTTTTTTTATATAGATCATCAAGACAGATGCTTTAGAGAGATTTAAGAGTTCATATTTGAAATTTTATAGGGATAGAACCAATCGATTTGGCTACATCGCCTCATTCAAATAAGTTTTAAGGATCTTTTTATGGTATTCATATGATCATTCAATATTTCCTTTCTCAACATTCCTTTTATCAAAATTAATAAAGGGATAAGGGAGATAAGAGAAAATGAACTGAAATAATATGATAAAAAGAAGGCTAAAGAGTTATTCATATGGTGCTCTTTATGATATGGGTTGGAGATATTTGGCAAAAGATACTTAAGCTTAATTTAACCCACTATCATAGAAGAAAACTTTTAGATACTTCCAATAGAACATATTCTTCTTAGTTATATCTTTGGGGATTGTTCGCCATCAAATTGGGAGTGTATTTTTAATATATATATATATATATATAGTTTTGAAAAGTAATAGTTTAATTTTAAAAATACGAGACCGAATCGATCTCATATAGACAATAGTTTAAATAAAAGAACACTACACTGTAAGTAATGCATCTATCCCGGGAATAGACATATTACTTACTAGTAAGACTCAATTAATTAAACTAAAGAATTTATGACATTTGTTTTAGTCTGCGAAACAATTTATGTTGGCCGACAAATGTCTTCTATCTAATATGAAACATTAGCAGGGTTTATATAAAGTTGGGTTCTAAAGTTTCCCATAATAGCAAGCTCATGTGGTTAATTACATCATAAATGACCGAGATCACCAAAGAAATCTCTCAATTTAGATCAGAAAGTATTATTTTCAAGAATTTCAAAGTTTAGGACTTTCAATGTTGGACAAATGAGTGTCAAATAGGAAAAAATCAAGCTTGGAACATTTATTATAGAATCTAAATGGAGAAAACTAGGAGATGTCACAGATCCTAAGGAGAACCTCGACAACTTCCCAGGCTATCTTATGATTTGACTTCAATTTCGAAGAAATATTATTAAATGTTTCATCCTGCCAATTTTATTAATTAGATCTTACATTTGCATGATGCAATCATACAATAACTTGAAAGATACGAGGATTTATGTCGAACGAACGATGACCTCGGAGCCTAAAGTGATTTAGGGCTTAAATTGCACAACATGATTGTGCAAAAGCCTAAGAATAAGGTGAGAATTTATGTTGCACTAGGCAAGTCACCTCAATGTCCTATGGCTTGTTATTTAATTCTAAGGAAGTATTTGTTGTTGTAGATTCGCTTGCTCTCTCGAAGTTGTTTTTTTTGTACATTCTTGTCATCCTGCCTACGGAGTTAACTCTAAGCTCCTCGTCGAAGTAGCAGACATAAGGTCTAAGGTTCAAAGGGTTTTACCATGTATGTTTCAATGTTTTGGTTTTTGTTATTGTGCAAATATTATGGGGGGTAAGTTAAAGTAGATTAGAGCGATACCAGTTAGGATCACACAGCTCTCTAATTTTGGTACCACTTATTTTCTCTTGAATTTGCTTAGATTAAATGAGTTATTTAGCTCATTTTAACTGAGGAGATCTCATTAAAAACAGTGGGTTAACTCATCCGAGGGACTCCCGTAAATTCAAGAGGAAATATTATGTAATTGTTGTTATTTTGAAAACGATATTTTAATTTTGAAAACATGTTTTATAATTTTCACTTTTGGTATAGCTTTACAGGTAAAATAAATAAATGTATGTAAGAAAATGTTGTAAAGTAAATAAGTAAAATTGCAGTGCATAAAACATAAATGTGTGCTTGGGCCTATGCTACCGCTGCAGGGTTAGCATCATAAAGCATAATATATTTGTAGGAAATTTAAATAAATTGCAGGAAAGTAAACAAGAGCATCCAATACTGAAACAGTTGGAAAAACGGGTCGTAGCAAAACACGAGCGAGTAAAAGAAAACTCGTAGACACATATAAAAGATCGGGATTAAATGTAAGATATTGGTAAAAGTGGAGGCTCAGAGCTGAACTGTATGCTTCCCGACATTAAGTAAGAGTTATCAATCCGACAATCTACGGAGGGCAGTCTTAACCTCTATCCAAGTGATTAACTGTTGACCTTCATAAATTTTTATTTTTAAATTTAAATTTTATGCTTATACAATTTACTTTATCACACAAAAGAAATTTCATTTAAAACATTTTGTAGAGTGGTGCAGTCCATAAGTTAATTACTTTGATCGAGCTAGGACTATAAGCAACCTAAGAGTATCGGAGGCAATCATCTTCTCAAGAGTCGTCGAATAGTATCATCGGTCATCATCTTCCCCTTTTATTAAAGGTCTTTGAGGTAGGACATATTATTCTAAAGCTCACGTTGTATCCCTCGTTTTAGCACACATTAACATTATCATCATTGCCCTAGCCACCTAGACCTCAGACTTACATAAGCCCATTGATACATATGTGGCAAAAACAAATATCCCCAGTTGCTCAAAAGGATTTAAATACCTTAGAGAAGACTCAAATCCTTGAGCATTGAGTTAATTAATGTAGGATAAGTACTATAAGGTATTTCTATTGATTTAGGTGAATTATCGGACCCTGAGGCATAACTTGGTGGGTCCTTAAAAGTTTTAATGGATGATTTTTTAGAATAAATTATGATAAATTCAATTATCCTTCAAAATATTCAATAGGTCATAAAAGTGTTCAAGAAACAATCCCTAGCAACTTTTAGAACCTGTTGAAATGTTTCGAGTTCATTTGAACTTATTATGTTGTTCAATTAATCATCCGAAGTTAAATTATGTTTCAATGAATTAATATACCCTGCGCTCAATGAACCTTGATATCTTAATTATCCCATGAACGGGGTACTCACACATTCACTTGATGTTTTATTTAAGAGTTATGTAAATAGATGCCCTTAAAGTAAGCTCAAGTCATTAAAAATCTTGTACCCATAATTAAACTTGGGCTCGTAGTGTTCAAAGTTATTCATCAATTAATCATGTTTATCTTTTCTAATCCTTATAAAATAAGTTTTAAATCAAGTTTAGCTCACTATTAAGCCCTTATATGCAATATTCAGGGTAAATTTATAATAATAAAAAAAAGTTAAATTAAATTCAATTCAATTCTCATTAAAGGATCACAGATATCATTTCATCACTAATTAAGCGTTCCAAATAAGTAAGTTATTATCTTCCTAGCTTAAGCCAGTTGCCTTAGTATCATCCAATTAAGCTAGCCTCCAAGTCACAATTATTTAAGAAAATTACAATTTTACCATCATAGTGAAAATGTGGCAAGTTGGTTTCTACCTCTTAAACTCTTATGTTTCAAACGACCAAAAGAGTTTATTATGATCAAAATTACCCATTTACCCTTTGACTTAACTTAAAATTTAATTAGGGCATCAAAATCTAAAATTACCATTTTGCCCATAGGGCTCTCCACTTCATAACTCATTAAATTGAACTCAAATGGCTTGAAATTTTTATTGTACCCCACTCATTGGTCAATTAAAATATAAGAGGAGAAATTATGATTTTCGGATTTTTATTTAATTTATATAATTATTTTTATTCAAAAATAAGGATTTTTCATGTTGATTTATTTAATTAATCAAAGTAAAGTTTCCTTTCATGGGAAAATTATTGAAGGTTCAAATATTTCAGAGGACCCTTTAGACCAAATTTCATGATTTTTTGAATTATATTATTATTATTATTTATTTTAGTGATTAATTAAATAGAAAATATAATTTTATTTCAAAAATTACTTTTTATATTTTTATTAAATCTCTCTAAGTCTAAAAAACTTAGAGAAAAAAACTTTTCATTTTTGTAATTTTTATTTTATTTATTATAATTATTTTAATGAAAAATTAAGAAAAATGCATTTTTAGCATTTAAAAATACATAACTATATTAAAAAAAATTAAAAAAAATATTTTAAAGGACCCCAGATGATCAGAGAATAGTTAGAAACATTTTTGGGCATTTTTCTTTTTTGTAATTTTTAAATATTTTTTAAATTATTTTAGATAAAAAAATAGTCCAAAAATGAACTATTTGTTTTAATATAAATTTTATTTTTTCTAGATGCCCCTAATCACAAAGAACACTTAAAATCATTTTTCATAATTTTCCTAATTTTATTTTACTTATTATAATTATTTTAATGTAATAATCTTATTTTATTTGAAAAATTGACTTTAGTGATCAATTCAATTCAAATAGGTTTAAATTTTTACAGAGGATTAAAATAATCATTATTTATAGTGTGGAACAATCTTTATAATTTTTTGGATTATATTACATTTATTTAAATTTGTATGAGTTTTAATGACTTAATTAGTTATAGTGATGTACATAATTATTCAAACTCATTTTAAAGTTTTCCTAGAGTTCTCTTGCCACTGGGAACCTACCAAAATAAATTTCATATTTTTCTGATTTATATTTTAATTTATATATTTATTTTAAGCAAAAATATGTAACTGAACTTGAAAATTAGGGCTTTTAGGGTTAAAGATGTTCTCTGACTTTGGAAAAATTAGAGAGCATCTCTAACCATATGCAAAATAAGCCCTCTAAATTTCAAGCCAAGGTGATTAATATTTAATTAAATAAAATTAAAATACTCTCTAGAGTATTTAATTAATTAAAAATAAAATACATGATAAATTATTTTTTTAGTCCATTATATTCTCTGTTGTTCATTGAATAACATGATATTTTTATTTTATTTTTATTTTTTTTTTACACCAAGTTATGGATTTTTAAAGTTTTTGAATTTAATTAAATAAAAAGTACTTCATTTTCTTACTTATCTACACGGCGACCGCGTAATCCTATGGCGGCTCTGAAAGCGCACGCAGCATGTTTTGATTTGTTTTGCTTTACACCTCAGTGTGCCACGCATCCCGTTGTTCACAAACAGATCTCCCGTCCGACTCCTGCTTCGTCGTTGGATCAATACACGCTCGAATGGATGACATTTGTTCATTGTCTGCATATGTTCTAAACTGAGAACCGTCCAACTTTTGGACTTAAGATCTCGCTCGATACTCAACCAAACCACATGAGGTTTGTTCTGATAGTTTCATATAGTCAAGGTGAACCTATCTATATGGTCACATGTGTATGACATGCAAGTTCACTTCACAATTAATGAAACCGAGAGGCATTTTTAGGGTTAAAGAGCTATACCTTTGCCCAAGAGGTGAGACCTCTAATAGGTTTGTTCCTGAACTTTGCCTTGAGTCCACGAACGTCCTTTAAGCACTAAATTGAGCTGAAGTTGAGCCTAGGCAAGAGTTCGATCAAGGGGTGATTTGGGTTTGGTCTAGAGTGGGTTAGAGTGCTCAAGAGAAAGGAGTTTTGATGGGAAACTTACTCATTTGGTTTGGGGAAGCTTAATAAAGATTTAATTTGAAGCTTGGTGGAGGTTTTTGTAATGACTGAAAATGGCCCTAGTTTTCAAGCTCAAAATTAGGTTTAGGGAGTGGGTTTGAGTGGTTGAAACATGTGAGATTGAACTCAAGAAGATTAGGAAAAGCTCTGTGAGCAATTTAGAAGGCTCTCCCCAAACAATTGACAACAACTTTTTTTTTTTGCTGTGAGAAGGGTGACTTAAATAACCATGGCCATGGTGGCCAGCAGGGCAATCCAAGGGTTAGAAATGGGCGCTTATGTGGAGGTATGAGCGACGTAATTAGCTAATGGAAGTTGGGCACAGTGGATGGTGAAATTGAAGGTTGGTCCATGGGGGAGCCCTCTCGAGTTTGGGTTTCTGGCTACTAGGTCGGCCGGTTAGGCCAGGGGAGGTGGCTAGGTGGTTCGGGGAACTCAGTGAGAGGTTTAATGGTGATCAATATGGAGGTTTAATCAAATGAAAACAAGCTTAGGTCACTTGGCCAAAAATGGGAAGATATGACCTAAATCAAGGGACCCTTGGTCCATGACACCTCTAGGTTGGGCTATAAGGATCTAAGCTGGTCCATAGAGTCCAAATGGCAGCTGTGGTGGTCCAAGTTGGGCTAGACCAAGTGGCTCCAAGTGGATTTAGTGTTTGGGTTCAAATTTTGGGATTTGGCTTAGAATTGGGTTTAGCTTGGACTAGAGCTTAGATTAGGCTCAATGGAATGGTCAATTTAGTTTAGGAAATTGTCATAAGGCATTTGAAAGTCAATTGGGTTGAAGATTGAAGGGCCATGAAGTTCAATTTGGAGGAATTTTGACTTTAAGGCAAAATTGGGCCTAGGTCAGGCCAATTGAAGGTTCAATTTGGTCTAAGAGAGTGTCATGAAGGGTTTAAAATCTAAAATTGAAAATTTTGGATAGGTTATAGAGTTCAATTTGATGGGATTTTAATTTGGGGATTTTAATTGGGCTTGAAATTTGAGTTTGAAATTGGATTCAATTGGGCTAAAATTTAGTTTCTATAAGGCTTAAACATGATGAAATTTGATTTGAATTTTAAATTGGGAAAGTTTGAAATCAATTTGATGGAAATTACAGATAATTTGGAGACTTTAAGCATTTAGGGGAAAAATTAAGATTTTGGTCAAATTGGGCACGATGGGTGATTAGGATTGGTTTTAGGGAAGTTTGGAATGATTTGAGAGGTTTTGGTAATTTTTGCGCCATGAGGGGCATTTTGATAATTTTGGTGAAGTTAGGGGTATTTTGAAAAATTTGGGGTATTTTTAGCAATTTGGGTGATTTGAAATAGTTTGAGGTCATTTCTGGATAAAATTTGAGAATTTGGGTAATTTTTGAAAATTTAGAATTCTAGGGGCAATTTGGTAATTTTAGAAAAAGCTTGGGGACTAAAAGACCAAAATTGGTGATTTTGGTAAAATTAGGGTTCAATAAGGAATTCAATCACAAAACTGCTCTTATGGTGCCATGAGACCATGGGAACCTCATTTTGGTTTCTACATGTGTTGGTCCTAGCCATCCTAGTCAAGGGCTGAGGGGGACCACCCACATGGGTTTTCGAAATAGTAAGGAACCAGGCTAAGCATGAATTGTTAATGATTTTAGGTTGTGAGTGAAAGTGAGGGGTTCAAGTGTGTGTGTGCAAGACTGACCAAAAACACACCACCCAGGGCTAACCTTAAGGCCAGACAATCCTATGGGGACTCCTCTTGAGCTTCCTCATGCTTGGATTCATCCTACTAAGTGTTAGAGGTTAGAACCAAACATGTGGAGCTTCAAGAAGAGTAAATAAGTGTTTTAGAATTTCTAGTGGTGTAGGGCTCCATCACTAGTTCTCTAGAATAGTCAACAGGAAAGTCTTATGACTAAATCCTAGGCTTCTAAGGAATAAAGAATAGACCTCAACAAAAAAGTGTGGTCAACAGAGATACCCAAGAAAACTCTCAATTAAAAAAAATGTTGTTTATGTTAATAATCTTTTCATAAGAGCTCATCAAAATGGTATCATCTCAATAAGGGGT
>NEWO01000117.1:1125220-1158560 GCA_003013225.1 Phalaenopsis aphrodite
AAAAAAATGTTGTTTATGTTAATAATCTTTTCATAAGAGCTCATCAAAATGGTATCATCTCAATAAGGGGTAGTTCATGTATCAAAGTCATAGCCATAGGGTAAATGGTGAATCAATGTATTCTGATGAGTGGTGGCCTATGAACAATGAAGCCCTGCGTAAGTGATATATCAAAGAAATGATAGGGCTCAAGGGAGTGTCAAAGGATATATAAAGAGTATATAATCTGCTAAACTTGAATTATTAATGATTACATAGATTCATCCTTCTAATTGATTAGAAAACAAGTCTATTTATCTGCGAAGGTATTCAACCCAACATCGCCTAAAGCATCCGATAAGCAACCCATAGATTTAATTGTCCAGAGAAACTTGATATACCACATGCCAAAAAAGAAATCCAACCTAGAATTCTAAGACTATATTTGATGGAATAAAAGGTAGAGTGGCCCTTTCTTTTATCATAGAAATGATACAATGCTCATGGGATAGGAAAAGAAAGGTGGATTAATCACAAGATTTAGAGCTACCCAACTTGAACTTATAGTTTTTTTCTGGGTCAGGACTGCCACTAAGTACCATAAGCCTTCTAGGCAACCATCAAAATAAATATTAAATATATTTTTTAAAATTTTTGCATAATCGACCAAAGGCTATACATGAAAGAAAAATTTTAACAAGGAAAATTAGTTGGTTGAGCCTAAATCTTTTGTGTTGGCAAAACTATTAAATTTTTATAGAAATGTTTTTTTTTTACCTAGGAGCTTAAGAAAACATTGAGAGCCTATATAATCCATAGTTAATAAGGAAACATAAAAAGATAATATAGATGCACAAGAAAGAAAGCACATAACCAAAAAAATGTATTGAAATAAGTTGGGTGTCACTTGGTCGACAATATACCCAATAAAAGTAAAATAGTGGTTGGGCTCTACATATATAACCTGATTCTAGATCTATACAATAATAGGCAATCTATAATTGAGGTATGAGACATGAATTATATCGTTCCTGGTCCTCTTTTAAGCATGGCCCTAGCCTTCAACTATAAGGGACTAATGCCCATATCTCATTTCTAATATATAATCAATTTTAGGACTTTTAAAATACATAAAAAAAATTTAAATGAAAAGTTCTCAATTACCTGCAGAAGATAGATTAATAAATAGGTTTATGAAACACATACAAGCGTGATAATGAGTCATGCCTGATAGGGGGAATTATATATAGTAAGTAACTGTATAAGAAAAAAAAATTAACAAGCTTTATGACTTTACCCAATGTATATAAATCCTTCCAAGAAGACATCATATATCATATCCTAGAGCACATATCTTAACCCGGTGAACATACCAAGAAAAGCAAACAAAAACTATGTGACTAGTCACGAACCAACATAGAACAGTAGTTGCATACTTGAAAATCCTAACTATGCCCTATCATAAATTAAAGACACACCAACACATGTGTGTGTGTGTGTGCGCGCGCGCATCCGTGGGTGTGCAACGGGTGGTATGTTTGTTGACAGCTTTAGCATAAGTCCTCCCTGTCTCGGGTTCGAATCCATCACATATGGGGTGGACAAACAGGTGTAGCAGTCCATCTTGCACAAATATATATATATATATATATATATATATATATATATATAAGAATGACCAAAGGTTATTAGATGAGCCCTGACCATCCCTAGGTGTGTTAAATATTCGACCACCACGCCGTACACATGGGGATTCAAACCTGTGACTTGAGGAGACTTACGACCTTCAGAGAGGCTGCTCTACCAATAGAATGCGGTACACACTCATAATACACACACACACACATTGTCGTCGGCGGTGGTTTGTTCGTAGAGCAGCCTCTTTGAATGTCGTAAGTCCTCTCAGGTCATGGGTTTGAATCCCCCTCTAGACAATTTGCTGGTAGTAAGGGCGATTCTCGAATAATTAGGCCTATGAGGATGGCTAGGGGCTCGTATAATAGCCTCGAAACATTCTTTCAAAATATATGTGTAAACATACAAACGTACATGCATATAATAATAAGAAGAAGAATAAGAAGAAAAAACTAATAGTAGTATTATTATTATTAGAAATATACTATAACTTTAGTTTTACCTTGTATATAATAATCTATTTTAATAATGAACTTCCATGTTTTTCTCCTATGATTTTAAAGAATATTTATATGCATTCTGTTGAATCTTGCCTCGCCCGTGAATCACACTCTAAGGAATTGAGTGCAAGAAAGAAGAGAGAGAGAGAGAAACGAGTAAACAATAATGTACAATAATTTCATGTCTTATTCAGAAAATGATCTCCCTATTTATATAAACGATAGCACAATATGTTGATGTTATATTTTTGTCTTTGTTTTAATAGGGGTTGTAAATGGTATTCTAAGTATTTTGGAGGCAAAAACCCATCTCTCTACTTCTCTCTGACCTAGTTAGATGAACTAGTTTGGTTTCAGCTTGAAAAGGTCAGTCTGATCGGGTATGCTTAGCCAGCATTGTTGATCAGTTGAACTTGATTGGCTTCAGGTAGGCATGACTGATTTGATTGGCTAGGCTTTGGAGATCAGGTTATACTGTCGGCCCTCTTTTCCTGGCGAGAGCTCATATCGATAGAGCCACACCAAACTATCGAGTAGAAGGTGAATTACCATGACCCAAAGACAGGTTGCTCCTCAATGTGGATAACTTGAGGGATGTCTATTAAACTCATTGTTGCGTTGTTAATTCTTGACCATTGATGAGGAGCATTGGGATCGACCAACAAATTGGTGATATTTAGGGATTAGATATTTCCTTGAGTCAGGTCTGTCATAATGTTGATGGCTGCCTTCGATCGACTTTCTTATTGTGGTTGACTAGAGGATCCATCTATCTTGTTTTGATCGAACAACTCAGATTCTGTTGTCTTCGTGACTCGATCAGCTTTGGGCTTGTTTACTTTAGCTTGGATGATTGCATTCGATCCTATAAATGATCCTTTTGGTCTTCCATCATTAGACCCTCATTTGTTGTACTTTCTTCCTCTTAGACTGTTAGATTTCCTCGGGTTCAATGTCGAGGTTTTTTTTTAAATGTGCACATACCATATAATTCTTATATATTTATAGATCTTAGATCTAACTTTGACATTTATTAATGCATGAAAAAGATGTATTTTATTTTAAAAATATTAAAATGAGTAACATTTTTTATATGATTTAGAGGGTTGGATTCTATATAATATAGTAAATATCAATGCTTTTATATCATACATATAAATAGATAAAAAATTTATCATATATAATATGAAAAATTAATAGGAAATACATCAAATATAATGGAAAGAAAATTCTCACACGCTTGTTGCCTGAATTCTCTTCGCCGCTTATTTAGATTACCGCTCAAACGCGCAACCTTTGCCCGTTGGTCTCGCGGACCCGACGCCATGTTCTCCATCTCTGTCGCTCGAAGTCTTCAGAGCTCGGAAAATCTAGGGTTTTGATTTGGTTAATTTTTTATGTGTACTTTTTCGTTTTAGTTCTAGGAAATGACTGTTCATGGTCAGAGACAACACTTTAGAAGCCGTAGAATTTCGCTTTTTTAGGTGGAAGTGGGAGCAGCTTGATGATGAGATGATTGTGGTATCTGGACGGTATTGACACTTTTTTTTGAAGAAATCAGTTGCCCGGTCTTGTCCTGCTTCCTTTTTAGAGCTCCTGGGGCATATGTATCTCAGACGGGCATTGAGGAGTTTGTGCTCTACTAGAAACTTTCATATTCTGAGGCCAGGGATTTTATTCTTGGAAGCTCGAAATGGACTTCCTTGGAGCCCTGCTTCCGTAGCCCCAAAGGTAAGGCTCTACTTTCGTTTTTGGTTTTGTATGGTCATTGCGGGTGTTAAGATGCCAATGATTGTTGATTTTCTTTTGACTTATTTGGAAAATACTGATTCATGCACTGTACTTATGATGACTAATTACCTTGAAATGGATTAGTAGGTGTTTGGTTGTAGAGGAAGTGGTGAAAATTGTTTAAGCCGCTTGCAGCAGATCAAGCATCAGCATGGCAATGCTTCAGCTGAGGTTTGTTCTCTACTTTTTTCTTACCATCTCTTGGTATAATTCATACTGCTTACAGCAATAGGATATCTATTTTTTAAATGTTGAAAACGTTCTTATGTAATTAGGGAGATAGGATGAACTAATTTAAACTGTGTATCTCCTCAAGTTCCATGCATCCTGCTATTTGCAGTGAGCATGTGTGATAATGCTAAGTATCGCTGGGAAGCTTGGGAATTTGAAGATTGTCATCATAATATACTTGTGAAATTAGCTTGGCTGTTTAAGTGAGCTTCTTTTTCTTTTACTTTAGCATGCCTAAATATGCAAATGTTACCAAAGGCAAGGGAATTTGATAAACAACACGCTAGTAGCTTGGCTCTACCTTGACTCTTGTCCGAGCAATGTGAGGAACACACTAGTAGCTTGGCTCTACCTTGACTCTTGTCCGAGCAATGTGAGGATTTGAAAAATAAATAGCTATATCACTTAATAAACATGGCTAAATTATGAGTACTTTAAAGAGTATAATGTGATTATCATCACAGCAAATTTTATTAGGCACAAATAATACGTATTCAAGTTTCATTGCATTTCAAGTAGAAAAAAGCCTGCAAAATAAATTATCTTTAAAATATTGTTATATACAATTATTTTTTTGAAATTACTCTTGTTCATTTCTTTGTCAATGGATTTGTAGTCCTTTATCTATTACTGTTTCATCTTGAACTCATGCACATCATCTTCAAGACTAATTATAGAACTTGAATAATCGGCATCTTCCTTTGAGCTCCTTCAATTCATAGCATTTGTCCTTGTTTCTCCAACCTTTGGTGCGTTGTTACAAAAACCCATGTCAACTTGTTATCAAGTAAACCTACAACATTTGTAACACCTGTATCCTTCTTTACAATGAAGGCAAAGCTAATTGCTCTGTTCCCAAGAATCTTAATTGAAGCCTTTATCCTAGGCAATATCTTAGTAATGGAGTTTGCTTTGGAGGTTTACTAGGCATTCTCCTCAGGTGACTATGATCATCCGAACTTTCCTCGAGACAAAGATGTTTTTGAAATTGGCCTTCATCTAGGTTTTGCTTGCACTTTAATTTTAAAATTAATTATCAGGAATAGTTGATTTAAACACCCAATAGATAAATATGGCCTTGAGAAAAACTATCCATAGATTTGTTAGGTTTGTCAATGCCTCTCAGATCTTTTTGGCTGGGTATGTTTTCTTTAAAGGTCTGAAAACTTCATTGCTCGAGCATTTTTTGTGAGCTATAACAGGACACATGGGGTGAATAATCAACTTTATTTAGGTCTGTGGGCTGTGTTTTGTTTAGTATCTATGATGAATTAAATTTCCAATATGGTCTGGTTGCTTCATGTGGTTACTCTTTTATATTCCCATTGACATTTCAGTTTTCTATGTTCTATATCTTTATGCTTTCGCTGAAATTATCCACGGCCTGTTATGTTGATTGAATTGTGGGAATATACAAGTTTTTTATATTTTTATGCATCTCTGTTACAAGACCTTTTTTTTGTTGTTATGGATGGGCTTGTTATGCTGATTGAATTGTGGGAATATGCAAGTTTTTATTTTTTTTTATGTATATTTGTTACCAAACCTTTTTTTAGCTGTTATGGATGCTTAACTGTTAAATTCGCACCATGATAAGCTTTGAAGAGAAGTCCTGTCGTGTAAATCTTGACTTATCCAGTTTTGATTTTCTTGGTAAGAATATTTTTGAGGAATGATGTTTGTCAGCAACTGGCTATGATTGATGATTCTCATGTTTTTATATATACTATTTTATGGGTGAGCAATATCCATTTGCCTTGATTGCCGATAACTGTCTATCTTTGCAAATAGATTGCATAAAATGGTGCTTGCTCCAGTATTAGCTTTATTAGGAGAGTACCTTTGAATTATATTTTTCAGAGGAAATAGCTGATTTCAATCAGCTCAAATTTATAAGTTATTCTGTTTTTTTTTTTTTGCAGGAAGCATCAGATCCGTTTGCCTTGGTTGCTGATGAACTGTCCATCCTTGCAAATAGGTTGCGTAAAATGGTGGTTGCTGAGGTGCACAGTGCTCATGTTTTATCTTGAATCTTATAGTTTATCTTTACTCGATATGTTTAGATTTTAGGCATGCATTATTTTTAATGAACGTAATTCTTTATGCTTTTATCATCTTATTTCTGATTAACTTGCACTAGGTGCCAAAGCTAGCATCAGCTGCAGAATACTTCTTCAAACTGGGTGTTGAAGGAAAAAGATTTCGTCCCACTGTAAGAACCATACCCGATTTTTATTTGTTTTATAGACAATATTTTCAACATGAGATGAAAAATATCAAGCTACAGTTGCAAAATGCAATATGTTAAACTCATTCGGATATTAATTTTGTTATTTTTAATTACGTTTTAGCATCTTTATTTTAACTTAAAAAATTTACATCCATTATTAACACGGCAGAGTCTATTTTTACAGGTCTTATTACTAATGGCATCTGCAATTGACATGCCTGCACATGCCATGACTGGTCTGTCTACTGATGGAGGCCCTTCTACTATGCCTAGTTCATCAAATGATTTGCGTGCCAGGCAGCAGTGTATTGCAGAAATAACAGAGATGATCCATGTCAGTGATATAGAAAATTGCCTTCTATGATTTTGAATTTTGGTCATTCAATATCTTTATGTTTCTTATTATTTTTACAGAAAATGTAATTTTTGCCATAAAAGGTCACTTTTTGATATCTATGTGTGGAACTTTATTCCTGTTTGTGATCCTAGGGGGCATGTCTTTGTATTGAGATGATCCATGTCAATGATTCAAAACATTGCCGTTTATGATTTTGAATGGCGGTCATTCAATATACTTATGTTTGTTTTTTTTTTTTACAGAAAATGTAATTGTCTCCATAAAAGTTAACTTGTGGATGTATTAGTTTTGAACTTTCTTCCCGTTTGTCATCCTAGGTGGCAAGCCTTCTCCATGACGATGTTTTGGATGATGCGGAAACAAGGCGTGGTATACGGTCCCTGAACTCCTTTATGGGTAACAAGGTTATTACTGTACTCCATTAGCTGAGAAGAACTTCTTTGACTTATGCCAACCAAAATAATCAGCATATGATATTCTATCAATGCCGTTAATGTTACGGATGGATGAAGTTTCATGTTGTTTGTTGAATTGTAATTTCAGTCGATTTATTAATTAGTAACAACCTCTCAAGAATTTATATTATAACTATCTTATGGGTAGAATCTATTTGATGATATCGATGCCAGTACTTCACCACATGTAGTTCTCTCATTTACATGTGACAGATGGAAAAATCTGTGCTGATCCTTTCTCAACCATGTTTTTTCCTAGAACAATCAAGAAAGAGTTGAATTTTAAAAATCATGTCCAAGCTTCATTACATATTTTTTTTTTCTTATGGTTTGAGCCACCTAGTTGATTTATGTGAAGGAGATAGATTTTATTTCATAAAGCTTCACAGGCATAGCATCATAGCAGCATGTTGGGTGAACAAGTAAACATGCATTTAAATTTGACCAAATTTGACGTTTGCTGACTATCCAGCTTGAATGAGATTCAATAAATTTCTATGATCAGTATTGTTGGACAACTTCTGCAAAGCAAAACTGGCCATCGATTAGAAAACAACGTGAACTTGCAATCAGTGTATTGATTAAAATCAGACTAGTGAACCTAACAATTTACATGTTATGAGCCTTTAAGGAGTCTTAAATAAACAAGTGGGAAGCATGATGTCAAACAACTTGAGGATTTTAAATAACGAGTAGGCCAGGTCAGAAAATTGGCACATTTATTTACCAAAGCATTGACCATTCTTAAGCTTTTCGGCTTGCCCTAAGTAACAGTTATAAGCTTGCCAATTCCCCACGCCAAAGCAACAAAGCCTAGTATCAAGCTTCGGTTTGGGGACTACCCATTCACTTGCACCAATACATAGCTCTAATCTATCTGTTTAATTTTATTTCTTACATGATAATAGAATTATAGGTAAGGGCGTACATAATTTTGAAAATGCATGGTTTATAAAAAAAATGATTCTAGAGCACAGTACAAGTCATTAAATGAGGGACTAAATCATCACTAGATTATCATTGTTATTAAGCTCTAAAGAGGTACTTTCTTAACAACAAACAAAAATGTTTAGGAATAGAAATAATAAGTGAGCCAATGTTTGTTATTATTCATTTATATGTTTAGCTTTAAAAATTTTATTTTAGGTTGTTCAATCATCTAAGTAAGTGAACATAAATAAATCTTATATGAATGTGAATGGAGTTGTTCATCGACTATACTATTTTGCTAATAGCCATGGCTCCCCCATTGAAGGATTTGGATCATGCAAGGAAAGGGCCACGTGTTCCTGCTCTGAGATGTCCTTAAATTCTTTAAATTGATGTCATGCATGACAATCATCGTCAAATTTGTATACATTGGAAATACTCAATCTTTCTAGGGAAAAGTGAATAACCAACATTTTTATTGCGTGCATTGTGGCTATAAAACTGATAGCTAAGAATAATCTGTTAAGTGTTTCATATTGTATCTGTTAAATTATTTATTTAAAATAGTTTAAGACTTCATAATCATTTTCATTAGCATCATACCAAATATGTGTTTGGCTTTTTGAATCTTTTCTTCAATCATTTCTATTGAGTATTGTTTTCTCATAACCTCTGGTGATATTGCTTTTGTTCTTTTTTTCCATTGATATCCCTTTTTTGGCGTGTTCGTTGCTGCCCATTTCTTTTGTATGGATGAAAGCTACTCTATTGAATGAAAAATACGTACTATTTTTTGCAGGTTGCTGTGCTTGCTGGAGATTTCTTACTATCCAGAGCATGTGTAGCACTTGCATCGCTGAAAGACGTTGAGGTTTTTAATTATTTTAATTTCATCATGTATGCTGTAATCAGTTTTGGCGCGTTATGCTTTCAATATATTTCTTTTATCTTTGATTATATTTGTAGAGACAGATTGTCCTGCAAATTAGTTTGACTTTTTTATTTTTTTCGAAATCTAAACTTTGCTTGATGCACATTATGTTGATTTTCAGAATTCAGCGGAGTTATTTTATTGATATGGAAGGGGGGAAGGAGGGGGGGTATATATACGCTTTCATGAATCCTAGAATAGGAAAGACAAGAAAAATGAAATAACATGAACAGAAATATATAAAAATTATGTGTCAAATTAATCAATTCATAATAATTAATTGGAGATAAAGGAAATGACATAAAATAGGAAAGGAAATAAATCTAAAATAGTTAAGGAAATAAATTTAATCTTAAGAAAAAAATCTAATCCTCGTAACTCTTACATGAATAATTTATTTTCTAATATAACTTCTAATACTCCCTTTCAAGTTGAAGCATAGTTGACAACCATGCTCAACTTAGATTTGAAAATATAAAAAAATGACCGAGAAAAATTCTTGAGGTAGAACTTGAAGTCTTCATCCAATACTTGTATCAACCCAAGCATTTAGGGATATTTCTAATTAACTGTTGTTGTATTTAACTACAGTTTATGTAGTGTCTGTAGGTAGGTGAAATACTTCTACAAGTAATGCTGCAAGAAAGTTTGCGATGAAGTAAACAATCTACAAGGAAGGCGGCAGTGTATTGCTGCAGGGAAAAAAAGATGCTCGCAAGGAAAGTTGCAGGGCCTGACCTGTAGGTCAAAAGGAAGAACATCTATAGAGAAAACTACAGGGTATGGCCTACAGTTAAAAAGGAAGTACACGTGTAGGGAAAGCTACATGTTATGGTTCTGTAGGCTAAAAAGAAGAACCCCTACAAGGAATGCTGCAGGGTATGGCTTCTTGGAAAAAAGAGAATACTTGCAGGGAAAGTTGAAGGGTATGACACTTGCGGGGAAAGCTGCTGGATATGGCCTATAAGTATGGGCATAGAAAGGGCATGTAGTTGGAAAAGCTATGGAGGAGTGCCTGTTGCAGGAAAAGACTCCGGATAAGAGCCTACTGTAGGAAAAAACTCTGGAGAAAGGCTCATTGCAGGAAAAAACTCCAGAGAAAGGCCTACTACAGGAAAAAGCTCCGGAGAAAGGCCTACTACAGGAAAAAACTCCTGAGAAAGGCCTACTGCAGGAAAAAGCTTCGAAGGAGGGCCATCTACAGGGAAAATCACTGGAGGTAGGGTTGCGACAAGAAAAAAGCTTTAAAAAAGGCCTTGCTATAGGGAACAACACCTAAGGTTGGGTTGCAGCAGGAAAAACAGCTATGAAGAAAGGTTTGCTATAGAAAAAAAGGTCTCGGAGCCTTCTTAATCACAGTATCAGTTATAGCATGCATCTTCAATCAGGCCCACTGTAAATAAGTCAGAGTACCACACTATCTCTACAGGACAATCACAGTGGTGAACACAATAATCGCTGACGCTTGCCTCTCCTCTTAGACGCCTTAACAACACTGAGCCCAAGCCTCTCTACCTCAAGTTAGAGCCTCTCCTTCATGTCACTATCCTTTACAATGTGGCTCTTGAAGGGGATATGAAACTTACAAGTGGCTGGGCGAGATGCTGTGCTTTGGTGAAAGTGAGGCGTCAAAATCTTCCTCAATTTCCTGTTGCGACTGCTTGGAGTCATCCTCTTTAGTGGCAGCCACAACCTCTGAAATGAAAATGTCTCTCGATCCCCAGTCAGCACCATAGATAACAAAAGTGGAGCGAACATGAAGGAGGATGACGACATCACTAGGTTGAAGATAGTTACGGACAACCCAATTCACAATGTAGGCACTTTCTTCGCTCACTTCTACAACGATCGTAATCCGACAATAAGAGCTAGCAGTGGGGTTCGCCACTGTCGCATATAAGCAGAATAGTCGCGGTGATGATGGTTGAATCGTATGTGCTGCAGTGGTTGAAGCAAAGGCTACATGGAAAAAACAAAAAGACTGCAAAACCTGTTAGGAAATAGTAGGGAAGCCTGTAGTAGCTTTCTGGAAGCTTCAAAGACAGAAACTAGCAAGAAAACAACAGCAGCGGAAGCTTCCAGCCAGCAACGGGGGAGAGTCATCAATGAATCCCGCCGTCGAATCTTGCAGGGACGGGAGTTCTAAGTGGGATGAAGGGGTCTTTGGCTGAAAAAAAAAGCAGTAGACGGCCTGGAGGATGTTCCGACGGCTAGTTCCCACGAGAGGAGTTCCAACGGTTAGAGCCTTCAGGGAGAGAGTTCTGATGACTAGTGGGCTACAGGGGAAGGAGTTAGCAGCAGGAAAGGCTGCCGAAGGAAGTTTTGGCAGCGGGCTTGCTGGGAGAGGAAATTTTCTGGAAAAAATTTGAAAAAAGGAAGTGGAGGAAGAGCCTGCAGTACAACAAAGATTGTCGGTTGCAGGGAATAGGAAGTTTCTTAGGACGGGAGACTCTAGGAAGTTTTTTTGTTCATTTGTCAAAGCCACCCCACTAAAATCAAAGCCAGAAGTCGTACTTTACAATTAAAGCATCAAAGCCCATATTCTTTTTTGCTGCAATTTTAAATTTAAATAAAATATTTGAAAAAAATTGCTATATAGAGGTCAAATATCACGTAGTATTAAATGAAATTCGTTTAATAATGTTTAATTGACATTGAAAATTGCAAAATAAAAAAAAATCAATTCAATTTTATATGTAATATTTAATTAAAACATTTGTCATATTTAATTGTATTATATTTAAATTATTTAGTTAATATTTAATTATCAAATTTTCTGTTTAAATGTGAATTGTGCATTAATGATTCCAAAGCTCACACCAAAAAATCAAGAACGCCGTGTGTACATGTAAATGAACACCACTTTAGAAACTTAGTGAACATGTAAATGATAATATGCAAAATCAGGAATGCAAATCATTGAAATCAACTTAATGCATCCCAAGTGTTCACACAGAGGTTGGGTAAACACATAATGAGCACCACATTAGAAGAAGTTGTGTCTTATGAAAAATTATCATCTTATTTCAAATATTTTGTTTAGAATTTGATAATGTGCAGGTCACAAATTCATTCCAAAAAGGCCTTATCTATTCTTGCTTGAAAAAGGGCCATGGAAGAAGAGATTCTTGCCCTTGAAGAGAAATGTACTTGGATCTTGTGTACTCTGCCGCCTAGAAAAAGAAGTGTAGGTGCAAATGAGTATTCATTGTCAAATGCAAAACAAATGGGAGCATAGGGAGTTTCAAGGCCAGACTTATAACAAAATGGTTCACCCAGTCTTATGGGATCAACTACCAGGAGACATTTGCACTAGTGGTGAAAATCAACATAGTAAGAAGATTACAATTATTAGCTATTAATTAAGACCAACCTTTACATTAGCTAGACATTAAAATGTATTTCTTAATGGGGATCTTGAGGAAGAAGTGTATATGAAAATACCTTCATGATTAAAGAACAACATAAACAATCAGATGATGTGCAAACTAAATAAGTCAGTGTATTGGTTGAAATAATTTCCCAAAAGTATGGTTTGAAAGGTTCACCAAAATTATTCTTTATTAATGGACACTATCAATGTCTGTCTGATCACATTTTATTTGTAAAATCAAATCAAGAAGGTATGATTGCCATCCTTGTTGTATATATAGTTGACATTATTCTTACAGTTAATGTCGTAGGGGAACTTGAAACAATCAAAAGAATAATAACTTATGAGTTTGAGATCAAAGATCTTGGAACTTTAAGGTACTTTAGATCCAAAGAAGACATTGTCATATCCCATAGAAAATATATCATTGCTTATTAAAGGAGACAATAATGTTGGGATGCAAACCTTTAATACTCATATGGATCCCAATTGACGAGCATCAAAAGTAAAGGACAACAAGCCAACTGAAAAAGGAAGTTATCAAATACTTGTGCGGAAACATATTTATTTGCCACATACAAGACCTGTCATTGTGTTTTATGCGGGAGTACTGAGCCAACATATAAACAATCCAAATGAAGATCATTTAGAAGCGTTCTTTCGAATACCAAGGTATCTAAAGATGATTACGCGAAGTGGATTAATAATCAAGAAAATTGAGAACCGCTCATTCAAATCTACACTGATGCTAGTTGGTAGAAGAACTGACTGATAGAAGATCTACCACAGGTTATTGTCTTTTTGTATGGGGGTAACCTTGTTACTTTATTATTATTATTTTTTTCTTTTTGAAGGGGGTAATTTTGTTACTTGTAGAAGTAATAAATAAGCTGTGGTGGTAAGAAGTAGTGTGAAATCTGAGTGTCTTGCCCTAGCTCTAGGAATTTGTGAAGGAATGTGGTAGTGCAGAATTATATTAAATAAGGGTGTTCTGTACTTGAAGGAGGTGCATGTTATTTGAGTGTACCATATTGTTTTCTATCCTGCCTTCTATAATAATATGGGATTTCTAGTGAATAGTGTGCACTGATTTTCTCTTCAACATTCTCATTGTAGAGCATTTCTGCATTGCTTGAAATGTGTTGTAGTTTGAACTCATGTATTCTACGAAGCTCGGTTTTGCTTGTATTATGTGCTCTTTTTTGCCATATTGGTTTTAGACGTATGGAGTATTTTTCAATCTCTTTTTCCAATACTTTTCAGTTAACGATCTTGTCTCAATCTACTGATGTTCAAGTTAAAATCAAATGTTCGGGAAGCGTTAAAGCACCAGTACTTTTAAATATTGGCTTTTATGTAATAAAGCTGATAGAATAACTTGGGCTATATTTTTTTTATTTTCAACATAATCAGTTAATACACAAGAAAATTTTCTTGATTTTTGTGTTCGCATTTTAGTTGCCACTCCTGGTATTTTGATTGTACGCTATCCATTCTAATAATGTGGTTGTGCAGGTTGTATCACTCCTTGCTACTGTGGTGGAACATTTAGTCACAGGCGAAACAATGCAAATGACCAGTGCAACTGATCATCGTTGTAGGTACGTGATTTCATGTCATGTGTGGTGAAGCATCTTTCGTATTTCTTCTTTCATCTTCTACAGTTTGTTGATCTATTAGCTGCAGTTGAAGTACATGGGATAATTGCTTTCCTTATATAATGTGATATTCCTGTTGATATACAGCATGGAGTACTATTTACAGAAGACATACTACAAGACAGCGTCTTTAATTTCAAACAGTTGCAAGGCTATAGCTATCCTTGCTGGTCAAACCGTTGAAGTTGGAATGCTTTGTTATGAATATGGCCGAAATCTGGTTGAGTTTTATTATCACTGGTATCTGTGTTTTTCCCGTGCATCTATTATCTGGTTGATACTGAAATAGATTTTAATTTAATCCAGGGTTTGGCATATCAACTGATAGATGATGTTCTTGATTTCACTGGCACATCAACGTCACTTGGAAAGGGCTCTTTATCAGACATTCACCATGTAAATATTTTATTATCCGTGAAAAAGGAAATTTTGCCTTGTGAGCGGCTTCATTGGTGATGAAACTATTTTGACTAAGTGAAATTTGGTCTGTATTTTTACTGCAGGATGGAATGATGTAGAGTGATAGGTTACGATTTCATACATTGTTTTTTAGCTCTGAAGAGTTTTCAAATGTCACTTTATACTGTACATATCAATGCCAAATTTTAGGTTTTTTCCTTTAAAATGACTTCATCGCATGTTTTTTGCATGTACACTACAACATTTTTAAAGAAGCATATGTTGACCATCCTTATCATCATTAGCCTTATCTAGCTTTTTTGGGGTTGGCTTTATTTATTTTGTTATCTCTCTCTTTCAGGCTTAGTATTACATGTGATACGAACTCTAATTAATGCATGTCGTGTTATTTCATTCTTATGCCCCTTATTACCTAACCTATCACTTGTGCTGGTAGAACCATTGCATGGTTTCATCCTAAACTAGTTTAATGCGAAAAGCACATTGTGCTAAAATCTCATGTATTGTTTTTTACTATAAACTCATGTATTATTCTTATTAATGATGGTACTGTTGGTGGTTTATGTAGATTGACAGCCGCTTGTTAAACTTGTACATTTTGAAAATATTGCAAGCCTCCAGTTGTAAGCCCTTTTCAGTGTTTGAAATGACCTGTAGATGATCGTAAAATAAAGTTAAAAATGCATGCTCTTCCATGGTATGTTTAATTTTATGAACTGCCATTTATCTACAACAAGCTACCATTTTATGCACTTGGTTGTGGTTACTTGCGATTATTTTACGTTTTCTAAACGTACTAATAGATGCATTAAGTTGATTTCTGTATCTTCATAAACTGCTTAAGCAGTCTTTATGCCTCATGTTGCCCAGATTATTTTAACGAGCTGCTGTGCTTAGAGGACGTGCTTACAGTGAAACTTCAACATAGAAAGTCACCATATTGGGCATGCCATTTGGCTTGACTCGTTATTTTTATTTTTATAGGGGAAAAATTGGCACCTCTTCCACTTGCTCTAAGTTGGAACAAATAGTCTTTGAACATAAGTTCGATTAGCCACTTTGATTCCTTTAGATCTTAATTCTATCCTGATTTCATTCATTATATATATATATATATATATATATATTGTGTGCTTCATGTAGAAATCAGAGTTTCCTGTTCATTTGGTGCTTTTATTTTGAGCAAATTTACTATTTGAAGTTATAATTTTGATATAGCATCAGAAGTTTTTTAGGTGTCTGAAACGAATCAAAACCAAAATCAGCAATAAATTGTATGAAATGTGGGATTCGTTTCAGAACATTGTGATCTACAATTCGATCTACCTCTCGAATTTACTAAAATCAAAACCAAATTCAGCAATATAATTATTGAATCAAAACCAAAATCAGCAATATATATATTGTAAGTTTTTTAGGTGTAAATTTGATTAATCTCCAAGCAAACAAACAAGATATAATATGTGACCTATAATTCGAGAGGTAGATCGGCTTTTCGCAGACCCTAGATGCCATTAGAAACAAGAAGAAAAAAAGAAAACTATAGGTATCCAAAACATCCAAACAAACTCTAGGTGATTAGCCCTAATAAAACACCCCCATAGCACATTCAAAATTTCCCTCAAATCCCCCCCTAATTCCTCTCCTTGCATAGGTGATTAAGGGCTTAACAGAACCCACCCGGGGGCTGAATTCCTCCTAGGCGGCAACTATAGTTTTTGCCTCCCTTGGCTTGCCTGGGTAGGTCGGACCAGTCTAGGTCAGTCCGTGAGGGACTATCATAACAATACTTCCCTTCTGAAGAAGCTTGTCCTTAAAGTGGAATGATAAAAACTACTTTTAGATAACTTCATAACGATTCCAAGTTGTTTCATAATCTAATAAATCTTTCCACTTAATCAAAAGCTAATTTGCTCATCACTCCTCGATGGGCCTCTACCATCACAAAAGGTTTCAAAATCACCTTCATATCCTTTGTCAACGTCGTAGGTAGTGAGGATGAGGGCTTGTCATCTCCAATAGCACGCTTCAGCTGTAATACATGAAATTTTAGATGCAATAATTATGATGGTGGTAACCTCGTACAGTATGCCACTACCCTATTGTTCTCATAGGGTCCAAAATATTGTGGGGAGAGCTTCTCACTGCCAGTGTCTTCTGCCTGTAAGGTCTTAACTTCAAATAAATCTTGTCTCGAGATTCAAATTGTAACTCCCTTTTTTGTCCATCAGCCTCCTTCATGATCTAGTGGTCTTTCAGTAGATGTCTCTTAAGTTCCGCTAATATCCCTTCTCTCTCATTCAAGTACTAGTTTACACTGAATACTGGTGCAGTGCTATGTCTTTAGTCTATTAGGTGAGGTGGATCCCGCGCATACAAAATCCTAAAAGGAGTGGTTTGTGCTGCAATATGTTATGAAGTGTTGTACCAATACTCAGCCCAAACAATCAATCTCGACCAAAGCTTCGACGTACCTAATACTACGCAATGTAGGTATGCCTCCACTCTCCTGTTGATCACCTCCGTCAGACCATCTGTTTGGGGAGGATATATTATACTCTTCTTTAGGACTATCCCTTGTAATCTGAACAATTCCTTCCAGAAATGATTGAGAACACCTCATCTCTGTATGATACAGTGGATTCCAAAACATCATGTAAATAGATCACTTCTCAAATGAACACAATAGCGATTGAGATAACAGTGGAAGAACATTACAGTGAAATGAAGTGTGCATACTTGCTGAGGTGATCCATTGGCACCAATATCATAGTAAATCTCTGTGATCGTTAAAATTCACACCTCCTCCCAAACCTTAAGTAAAGCATTGCAGTAAGCCTCTTGGTGCCATAGTTAAATGCTTGTGTCGTTGGCACACATCCCAATACGATATTACATCTTCTACATCTCCACACGTCCTCACTCAATATAGCTCTACCGACAGTCGATTGTATGTCTTTTGTATCCTTGAGTGCCCCAATAACGCTGTCATGAAACTTCTACGAAAGTTTGGAGATGTGCCCCAATGCCCTCGACAGAACAAATCGTCCGTAGTAGAGTGGTTGTTGTCCCCTCAATGCATATCGTGGATGACTGTTTGGTTTTTTAAGTAACTTTGCCCTGATCATCCACTACCCCGTTATTCTGTATACTCTCCAGCCTCATGGCTTCTCAATCTAAGACCATAGTATTGATAAAATTGTCAGCTTGGGCTCCTCCACCTTCCTTTATAGTGTATCATCGACCTGATTCTCCAATCCTAGGCAATACCGGATCTCAAAATCATATCCAAGTAACTTGGATTGCCACATTTAATACTCCTCAGTCACCATCCTCTATTCCAACAAATACTTCAAGCTCCTCTGATCTATCGTGACTAAAAAATGTCACCCAAGCAGATAGGGACGCTACTTTTGAATGATGCAGACAATAGTCATCAATTCCCGCTCATATACAAAATTGAGCATCGCCCTGACAGTGAGCATTTGACTGAAATAGGTAATAGGTCAATGGTCCTGTAGTACTACTGTCGTCAATCTATATCTTGACACATTCGTCTCTATCACAGAAGTAGGGGAGTGTTGATATTGGCACACGGGTTATGGTCCTCTTTTGCTGTTTGAAGGCTTGTGTTGTTGTTTTCCCCCTCTTGAAATGTTTTTCTTCAACTGCTCCGTCAGCAGTCATGCAGTCATGTCATAGACTTAAGAACCATCTCAACTCCTTCAAGCTTCTAAGCAAATGTCAGTCCAATATAGCCTTTATCATAAAGTGGTCCACTGCTAGCCCTGCTCTGCTCACCACATAGCCTACGTACTCCACTCGTGACTCTGGAAATGAGCATTTCTTTAGGTTGGCGCATGATTGTTGCTCTCTCAAAGTGTCAAGTAATGTTCTTAGGTGTCACATATGCTCCATCTTTGTACGACTGTAGATCAATCTGTCATCAAAAAAATACATGAACTTCATAGGGTAAGACTGAAAAACCGTGTTCATGAGAGACATAAATGTGACTGGAGCGTTGGTAAGGCTGAATGACATCACCAAAAACTCATAATGACCTTCATGAGTCATGAAAGTTGTCTTGTGCACATCATTTGACTTCATCCCGATCTAATGTTAAATCGACTTCAGATCAATCTTTGAGAAATGATTGCTCCAATTTGCTCATCTAACAGCTCACTAAACACCGATATAGGAAACTTTTCCATTACAATTTTCTTGTTCAGAGATCTGTAATCCACACAAAACCTACAACCACCATTCTTCTTCATTAATAAGATTGGACTAGAAAAATGTTTCACATTTGGCCTGATAATCCTTGTCTCGAGCATCTCCCTGATCAACCAATTTATCTCATCGTTCTGAATCTGGGGATAATGGTATAGTCTGACACTGATAGGAGGAACCTCTTACTCTAATGTAATGATATGCTTGTGCTCCCTCGGTGGCGGTAAACCGTTAAGCAGCTAAAGATGTTAGAAGACTGCAGAAGTTGTTAAACACACTCAAGAAACTCTACTGACTTTAGATCTCGGATCTCTTCTAGATTTTGCAACTCTATCTAATAGTCCAATCCTGCTTCTTGTATCAGCTTGACCATGGTTTTGCACAAGCTACTATCCCCTCTCAGCACCACCTTCCTCCCCATCACAAATTGTAAGGACCTGGAGCGCACAATCATTGCACCGGTGGTCTATTGCATACTTATCATCACATTGGAAACATAATCCCTTTGACCTTTTGTACAACACCTCTGCCTTGTGAGGCGTTGGAAGTTGACCCCTAGATAAGCCACTATAATCCTCTCCTTCACGCCTCTCCCTGAAATGACACTATCTGGGTTCTCGGTGTCAGAGTCGTTAAGGTATTCCTGTAGAATCCTCCTTTAGTGATGCTTTTGATGATCTTCCCCATCCAGCTGTTGTCTTCCACTATCTAGGTTTGCTTCATCGTCTCTCCCAATCCCCACAGTCTCAACAGTCGGAGGCTATACGTATGTTGGGCTTTAGAAGCTTCATAAAATTCTTCTTCAATACTGTCTTAGAAATTCCCTTCAGTCAACCCAACAATATTTCAAATCTCTCCTTCTACTCTATGACAGTTCTATCTGGAGTCATGTCAAAAAATTGCTCATGTAGATTCTTTTCTGAGTGACTTGCAAATGTTCCAACATGCAATTCTTAAATTTTTCTCACAAAAAAATAAAGTATGCAACCTCCCTCAAGTCAATCATGCTAGGGCTTTCTTATCTAAACATAACTTTGCGGTCATGAGATTCTTCTCCTCCCTTAGCCCATTCGCTGCAAAATATTGCTCCACTTGGTACACCCAACCATGTGCGTCTTGCTCCTCAATGATCGACATCTTCAATTTTCTAACTCTAGCTTCTCCACTCTAATTTCTCCTCCATGGGTAGTTTCCCCCATATATCTTGGGTGAAAATCCCTCCTTCGATCATAGTCATACGCGATCTCAACTTCTCTCCTTCTTCATACTCATCCATACCTATTGCATAACCCATTCCCCTTGTTTGACCAACCCCCTCCATTGGAAATCCCTAATCCACTTCCATTGGAACCCTAGGGGGAGGTTCTTGATGGCAGATGCTTTCCTTCTCATGTTTCTCTCATCCGATCTCTTTCCCTTTAGATTTGTCTAAGGATTCTTCAGTCAAACCTTGGTTAGGGTTTGGCCGATTTTTGGATCGCATCTCCATAAACCTCCTCATCTTCTCCTTCAAACATCTATTTTTCATGGAGGAAAACCATCATTCTATGATTGAAAATCTTTCCTCAATCCTGGATTTAATTTTCTCCACTCCTTCCAATCACTCTTCCAAAGCATCCACTTTTATTGTTGCCCTCTCTCCAAGATCTTGCTCTAATACTTTAATACAAATCAGAACCAAAAACAACAACAAATTGCAAGAAATATATGAGAAAACCGAAATTAGGACTAATTTGTTTAATCTCCAAGCAAACAAACATAATGCAATGGGTGATCTACAATTTGAGAGGTAGATCGGCTCTCCATAAACCCTAGATGTCACTAGGAATAAAAAGACAGAAAACTGCAAGAATTCAAAACATCCAAGTAAACCGTAAGTGATTAGCCCTAATAAAACACCCCAAAATAGGTAGATTGACTCTCTACAGCCCAGATGCCCCTAAGAACAAGAAGACAAAGAATACTACAGAAATCCTAAACATCCAAGCAAATCCTAGGTGATTTGCCCTATTAGCACACTCCCAAAAGAAATTCAAACTTTCCTCCCAAACTTCCCCTAATTCCTCTCCTCGCATAGGCGATTAGAGGTTGAACGGGCCTCACCTAGGGGCTGGAATCCTCCCAGGTGGCAACTAGGGTTTCTGCTCCCCTAGGCGTGGCCGACTGGCTTTGTTTGGCTGGTAGGTCTGGCCGGGCCGGGCCGGGATCGGGCTGGGCCGGGCCAGAGGGACCGGCATAACAATGTCATGTACTAAAGTTTTAAGTCTTTGTTATTGTCACTTTCCTGCATGCTTAATTGATGTAAGTTGTTTGAATGTGCTAAAAATTCTTAAAATATTTAACTTTCAGTAATGGTTAAAATCTCAAGAAACTAGTGAATTTTTGTTTCTGTGGCAATGTTATTTATGCATGCTGCTTCTAACCCAATGACAATGAGGTTTAATTGAAGGGAAAAAAATGATTTGGTTGTAATTTTTTATTTAATAATTTAGTTTTAAGTATGAAACAATTTTTTATTAATATTATCTATTGATGATTTTCCTTCATCTTTATGTACATTATTATTTTACCAAATCGTAGCTGTGGATGGATCCCATCAAATGGGAGACATGTTAACAACATGCTCTTGATCTTCCTCTTACAGGGAATCATTACTGCTCCTATACTTTTTGCAATTGAAGAGTTTCCTCAACTGCGGGAGCTTGCTCAAAGAGGCTTTCAAAATCCTGGTGATACAGAAACTGTTAGTGTTTTGAAATCTATGCTAAAATTTGTCATGTCATTTCTTATTCATGATTTTTGCCAAGAACACTGTCTTCTGATGAAGTAGGTTTTCTATTTATGAATTCTAGAAGAGAGAAAGAACACGAAGACCACTAGATTTGACTTCTCTTTGCAAATCCTGGAGCCTTATCAGAAATTTTTACTAATACATGAGTACAAGATACAGAGTTCATAGATTTTATCTGATAATAAATCATTCCCGTGCATGATTTCTTGTTGATCTAAACCTACAATATTTAGCAGTTATTGTATAACCTTAAGCTAAAAAAATTCACTAAACCGGGTAAACTGCATCATCCCTTGTTTTGACATCATTCTGAGTATAAGCTTTTTTTTCTGACACTTCACTTGAATTTTTGCACCATTTTTTTATTATAATTTGTCTTCACCTGTGGCATCCCTAACCAACACATTTACATCAGCTTTAGTGGAAATAGGACGCGTGTTAAAAAACTAATACATTACCACCATGGTGAAATTGCCACCAGGTAGCCCCTGAAGGTATGTAGTAACCCAACGATTTAGCTTTCTACAAACGGTTGAAAAAGTGATTTATTAACTAGCTGTTTCAATGAGAAAAGTTTGTACATCCCTTTGCAAGCTCATGCTCCTTAGATACATTTACCTGTAGGATGTGTTAGTGTTGTGATCTTCATTAGAGCTTAACATCTGATTTCATGTTGCTCAAATACTAAACTAGTACCACGGGGCAGGCTCTGATTTATTTTTTCCGAACATCATAACTGAATGTTGAGAAATAACAAATAGCATGTTTGTCTGTCTTTTGATAGACTTGATTTTTACCAGCAATTTTGCTAGAACTTGTTACAAATAAACCAAAACAAGGTGTCATTCAGGTTTTCTCAGGATATCTGGAACTTGAACTATGTTCTCAATGTAATCCCAATTCAAATTTTATAACAGGAGACTGATGCAGAAATTCTAGGGATCTCTAGAATTTTATGCAATTCAATCTGAGTGATACATCCTATATGCAAGGTAGATCATGATGATCAAACTAAAGACTTTAGAAAAATGTAAAATCTCTGAAATTCCATAAAAAATAGGCTGTGTTTGGATGCTGGGAATTTGAGTGAAAGAAAATGAAAAATAGAGTGTAAAAGCTTAAATCAAATTTTTTCATAAGCCACCCGCATTGTTTGGGTTTCATTTTATATCTTATCTTTACTTCAATCCAAAGAAGTAGGAGTGTGCATTCTGTTGGTTTGGTTAGTTTGGTTGCTATTTTTGTTAAACCAAATAGACTTAACTAAATATTTACCTATCGGAACCCACCAAACAATATGTAAAACCGGATCAAATCTAACAATAGGTATCATGCATCTATCTCGTAGCTGCATTACGAGATAGATGCTTGAGCAATCGCCAGCCGATTTTGATTGTAGTTCTCAGTTCCCTTTTTCTGTGCTTAGCTTCCATTATTTTCTCAGCTTTTGTTTCTTGCGAGTGGCTAGTAGTAGGCAGCTAGCAACGTAGGTCTGCTAGTTCAACCTTTGCTTTCAGATAAATGTTGAATTAAGAATGAGTATAAACTATGAACTATTATATTACTATTTTGCTTTTCCGGTTTAGCCAGTTTTCTTCCCTAAAGTTCAATAAAAAATTGAAATCTAAAAACCTTTAATTTGAATCCAAAAAGCAAATCGTGATTTTATAAACCAAGCGGAATTGAACAAATAAGCTCAGTTTGGTTAGATTTTTTGGTTCTAACCAACAATGCACACTGTTACAGATAAGGCATCAGGGAAAGCATATAAATCAAAACTTTAAAATTAAATTATTAAAATAAACATAATGCGTCCCCATTCTACCTAAGTATAACTCGTGAAACTATTGGACGACAGGAAAAAATATTTTATACTATGAAATCAAGAGTGTGTTTTGTGATCATCATTTGGCTTGTGAGGATATGGTTTGTCTGGTGGAAACACATTGCTGTAAGAGTTGCGATTGTTACCCCTTTCTGCTTCAGACGTAAAGATTGGTGCCATAAATAATTATGCAAGATCCTGAAGTCATCCAAATTTTTGTAGGACTGAATACAAAGAAGATGACGAATAATTGAAAAAAAAAGGTAAAAGATATCAATATGAATGTTGAAGATAGAATTGAGTCAAACAATTTTTGTTTGTCATGATAGGGTATAGGAAAATTGATGTAGATTTACTTGTCTCTTTCAGAATTAGAAGGTACCTATTAGTGTGATCATTATAGGGTTCTTGGCATCCTTCCACGGAAGAAAAGAAGCTTCCATATTTTCAACTGAAACTCTAAACAAAAAAGAAATAGGGTATAGGAAAATTGATGTAGATTTACTAGTCTCTTTCAGAATTAGAAGGCACCTATTAATGTGATCATTATTGGGTTCTTGTTATCCTTCCACGGAAACAAAAAGGAAATAGGGTATAGGAAAATTGATGTAGATTTACTAGTTTCTTTCAGATTTAGAAGGTACCTATTAATGTGATCATTATAGGGTTCGTGGTATCCTTCCACGGAAGAAAAGAAGCTTCCATATTGTCAACTGCAACTCTAAACAAAAAAGAATTTTTCAATTTTGTTATTTATGAATTTACCTATTATACAAATTATATAGAATCTAATATATAATTCTTATGAATCTAGACAATTTTTTAAAGCTAAACATGATATTACAAAATAAATAAATACAAGCATTAAAGCAAAATAATAATAATAATAATAATAAATAATCATAATGAACCTAATCTGAACCGAAAAAAAAGAAAGCTATAATTATTTTCACTCTCGCTTGTAGAGAAATTCGGTTGCGTTTTCTTTCCTTTCTAGTCCTAATTGTGTCTATTCTTACTTATGAGCCTTCTCCCATTTGTTATTGACAAACTATTGTACCTGTATATTGATTATGCAATTTTTTTGCTTCACTTGTGTTCCTAGTGCTCGTTTGCATATGTGATGCTTCACGTGCATCTTCCTTGATACTCTTATTTGATGTGCTAGCCTTGTGTTTTATTTCAAGTCTTCAGTGCCGATGCTTCGCGACATCATTACCCAGTTCATTTTTTGTTTAGCCTTGCAACCTTTGTCCCTCTGGAAGCTCAGGCATTCCTCTTGCTTCTAACAAACTTTTGCTCTCCATCATGTGCCCATCATTTAGCTATATCGCTACCTTTAACTTTGAATTGTGTTGAGATTACTTTTAAGTCCTTCGAAATGGAGCATTTTCTCTCTGCTTCTTCTCTTATGTCATCGCCTATGCAGGGTTTGTTGATGGCTCTTGCACCTAGGGCTTCAATGGACATTCTCAGCAATTTGTTGTTACTTGTCCTTGCCAGCTAAACATATCTAAATGTTCTAGTGGTTGGTGAAAATCTTCTTGACTCTTCATATTGGATCTATTCAGATGCTGGTGTTCAGCTTTCAAGGCTTCCTCTTGATCATCTCATTAACTAACTTTTTGTTGTTTATTTATTATGATACAAATTCTTTTTAGCACGAATGGACTATTACTTTTCTTGGAAAAACCACCCTCCTTTTCTTAGAGATATATTTTTAATTTTCTGGGCTCCTTTTTTTTCCATTTTGCTTGAAAATTTTTCATTTGGTCTTTTGAGCTTGGAGATTTTTTGATACTTCATGTCCGATCTTCATTTGTTAGGAGATTATTAGTTTTCTTGATAAAGATCATATGCTTAGTAGATTATCTGTGGACATAGAGTATTTTAGACTTTGCTTGAATGGTCCGTAGAATGTATATATTAAGGTGGTCTCCATCCTTTAATACATCTGAGGAATCTCTCATTTACTTTATATGTATTTTTTTTCTTTTATCTCCAAGCCCACTATGTCAACAAATATCTACTATATTGTTTGAATAGATGGGGATGCTAATAGTAGAATTCAAGTTGGTTGGTTGAAGTGGAGGAATGCTTCGGGTCTTTCGTGCGATAGAAATGTTCCGCTTAGATTGAAGGGAAAATTTTATAAGATGGTGGTGAGACCTGCAATGCTCTATGGCGCTGAATGTTGGCCTTTAAAAGAGGAACATAATACTAAATTAAGTATTGCGAAGATGAGAATGATTAGGTGGATGAGTGGCTTACACTTAGAGGCAAATTAAGAAATGAATATATCCATGATAGGGTTGGTGTAGCTCCAGTGGCGGACGATATTAGAGAGAGTCGTCTTAGATGGTTTTGTCACATTAAATGTCGACAATCTGATGATCCGATTAGGAGAGTAGATGTTTTAGATTCGATTCATGTTAATAAAGGCAGAGGTAGACCTAGGAAGACTTGGGCTTATTGTATAAAAAATTATCTTAATTTATTAGAACTTAATGGAAATTAAATGGAAATATGACACTAAATAGGACACAATGGAGAAAAAAGATTCATATAGCCGACCCCACGTGGTCGGATGAAGGCTTTATTGTTATTGTTGTTGTTCTACTGTTTGTATTCAATTTGTGGGAAACCATTAGATGTTGATGCTGCTACCGCTAGAATCTCTTGGCTATATATGGCTCATATCCTTGTTGAGCTTAACATTTATATTCTTTTTCTTAGGAGGTCTGGATTGGCACTTCTTTATAGTGTTACTACGAGAAAGTGGAATTTGATGTCTTTTTCTATGGTTGCAACTTGTAAGTTTGTTGGTTCATGATTTTTTTCAATTGCCTCGAAGCCCATAGGAAATCATCTTTTATGGTTTTGTCTGCTATGTTTAGCCCTTTTGATTACAATATTAACTAACAGAATAATTATGCTGTAAATTTTCATGATCAAGTGGTTCTTCTAATATATTTTGTGTTGCTATCTTTGCCTTGGTTCTCTTTGGTTGTTACCATGATCTAATTATTACTCTAGGTTCACCATTGATTTAGGGCCTTTGTTTGTTGTTGATGATTTGTTAATTTATAGCATCCCTCTACTCCTGTTTTGGAAGTTGGGCCTTGTGATTTATCTAGAGCCATACTTGGTTTAGACATTTGCCAGCTTATTGAGGACCCTGCTGCTACCCTTTTTCTTCTCCATGCAATACTATAATTTTATTCATCAATGCTACACTAGATTATTTTGAAGTTGAGAATTATGATGATTTGTAGCTTGATTAAATCTCGAGAATCTATTAGAAGTTTTTTTTTAGAATCTATTTGAAATTGGTTGTATGGATTTCAGTTTTTTATTATCGAGGCACTAATTGGAAGTACCTCATTCTCTGATATTTATTAGATTTAAATAAGATGTAGTAAATCCCTTGATGATTTTGACATTCTATAACTGTGTTTGAATGTTTGCATGATCTACTTTGCAAGGATAGTCATTTCTGTCTATGGTTTATATCAGATTTTTTTTCATTTTTTTCATTTTGATGATAGTCATATGTATTTCAATTATCACGTATCTAATTCGTTGAATAGTCATAAAATTTCATTGATTTTGTTTTTAAGCTATATTTTGATGTATTGCTTCAGTGCCCGTGCTACAATGACAATTAAGTCTTCATGTACCAGGAATATATTATTATAGTAAACCTTAGTAAAAAAATTGCAAAATCTTAAATGTTAAGATTTATCTTTAGAATTTAAACTCTGATACCAAATTCATGAAAATTTTAAATGTTTTGATCTTATCTTGATTCTTTTATTCTGTCTCCTAAAACTTGCTTGATTTATGCTAGAATTGAAGAGAGGAATGGGCCTAAGATTGGAAGGAAGCCAAGGAAGAGAGGGCTCATTCTTTTACATTTACCATAAAAGTGAAAATAAACCTTGATATGTGTGCCTTCCTATATGAATCCTTTTCCTCCATTGCATCTTATTTAGTGTCATATTTTCATTTAGTTCTAATAAATTAAGATCATATTTTATACAATAAGCCCAAGTATTCCTAGGTCTACCTCTGTCTTTCTTAACATAAGTCGAATCTAAAACATCATGATAATAAAAAAATTGCTTCATTCAATGTTTATAAAAATAAGATTTATTTTTCAAATTAAAAATTAAGCATATATTCTGATCCAAATTCAAACCTATTCCTTGCATCAAATTGAAGTTTAAAAGCAGGATTATCTCAAAAGAATACAGTCTAATTGATTAAAATAAAAGTGAACCTTATAAACAAATGCAACAAAAATTCATTACTCAGTCTATTCCAATCTGGATTTGGGTTTAGTCACTATTGTTGATTTGAATCCATCTCCTGCCACAGAATCTAGCAGACTTTCATTTTTCCCAAGCTGGTGACTTTTTTATTTATTTTGCTTTACATCGCTATAAAAAATCTCAAAATTCTGACGTGGTTATATTTACACGTGAATTTTGATTTCCATTAACTAACAAAGAGAAGCACTCCACCCGTTGGTGTTTGACATTTTCAATTAATCTTATAGGCCCTCAATTATCTTCAAAGGAGCCGAGGAATTCAAAGGACGAAAGAACTAGCCCAAGAACATGCCAAGCAAGCTGCAATGGCAATACAAGCTCTTCCTCCTAGTGAAGACCAGACTGTCCAAGTCTCTAGGCGTGCTCTCGTTGATCTCACCCAGAGAGTCATTTCGAGAACAAAGTGAAAAAGGTTATGTATTTTTTTATTATATTCATATTTATCATGTCATATTTAAAAAATAAAATTTAATTATTCGTATTGTTATTCCTTTTTAATGTTTTACAATGATGCAAATTGTCGCCTCTTAAATGTTGTATTTGTTTGCTTTATAATTAGAAGCCCCAAATTGTATCTCCGGGAAATTTTGAATTGATATTATCTCATTTTCTTAACTAATTATTTCCTGTTAATTTTCATGGGAGTTGATTTATTGTAATGTTAAAAAATTCTTAAAAAAACAAAAATTAGAGGGATTGATAAACGATTAGAAAGACAAAGTTGTCAGATAGGATTTTAAAAATTGTTCACTATAATTTACTTCAATTATGTTTCATATCTTGTGTCACATGCTTAACTAGGACCTAAGGTAAACAGACTTAAAATTCATAAAGCTGGTTTCAAATAATTGAATAAGAAAAATAATTATAATGACGCCCTTTGGGCGCCAAGAATTTGCTACTTAGATCTTAGTATTCATGAAAATTTATTTGTTAGCCTTTTTGTATAGTTTTTTTTTTTTTGGCGGAATCCAAAAGTAAAAAGGCAATTACATATAGTTCAAATGAAACTTGTTATTTACAAATCAACAACTCTTTCATCCATTTTTCAAATTCTCACTCAAATATAAAAATTATGGTAAAACCTCAACCCTTTTTTTTCATTGTTTCAAATTCTCAATAGTTTGATCATGCCATGCGTAAATACATCAGTTCATTAGTTCAAAAAAATCACCTAGGTGGCTAATTTGTCAATATCAATGTTTCAGATGGTTAGTATGTAATTACCCCATCTTTTTTTTCACATTTTGCAGTCTTTAATTTAAAATTGATTTGAATTTTTTTGCTTTGGTTCTTTGTAGTGACTTTTGTTCTTCAAGTTGAGGTTAGAAACAATATTTCAAGGGTTTATTAAGCTTTTAACCTTAGAAACAATAATTCAATTTAGCTTTTGTATATGGTGGTGGTATATGTCCCTTATTTCTTTTCATGTTTCTGGTATAATCTGCAATTTATGCCTTAGGTTATCATAATAAATTGTATCGTTTATTTAAATATGGTTTGGAATCAACATGAGTTTTAATTTCTACAAACACCTTAAAACGTATAAATGTAGTTTATTAGTAAAATTGAAATCTTCACTTTAAAATGAGATTCCTTTCCACAAGTAATCAAACCAAACCAAAGGAATTCATAAGATAATAGTGGTATTTATATTAAGGGAATCTCAAAATGAATCATATTCTGGATTGGGTATGGAATATGCTAAAGAAAGAATGCAAACATTGAGATACCTATATTGGACTGGATATATTGTTAGCATCATTGCAGCAGGTTTATTTATTTGAATTTTTGGAATGAGTGTGCTTATTATTTTAGAACTTGGTGATTGATTTATAAGTTGAGAAATTATTAATATTTTGAGATAAATTATTAAGGAAGTTCAATTAAATTGCATTTATTTTGATAAAAGTTGACCTTAAATGAGATAGTTCTATTTAAAAAAAAAAATTGTGACTAAAGCAAAAAGATATGGGCTTAAAGCCAATCCATGACATAATCCAACTAAAATAGGAAAATATTTGGTCAATCCTCCTTAAGTTCAAACACAAGTAGCAACTCTAGTCTTCATATCTTTAATGAGTTGAATATAAGCCATATCAGTACCTTTCTTTTCTAGAACTCTCCAAAGAACTTCTCTTGAAATCATATCGGCTTTTTCTAAATCAATAAAAATCATATGTAGATCCTCCTTACTCTCTCTGTACTTCTCCATCAACCTCTCAATAAATGTATAGCTTCCATAATAGACTTGCCCGATATAAATCCAAACTAATTATGAGAAATCTTTGTATCACGTCTTAACTATGTTCAATTACCCTCTCATTATTAAAAAATATGAAACATTAACTTAAATCCTATATAATTTGTACACTCTTGGCTATCTGCTTTATTCGTAAAAATGGTGACCAAAATACTATTCTGCCACTCAATCATTTTTTTTAGTTTATAAAATAATTTTAAAAAGTTTAATAAGCCAAAAAACTCGCAAATCTTCTAGATATTTCCACACTTCAATTGGGATATCATCTGGTCCTACTGATTTTTCACCATAATACAACAGTAAAAATAAGAGGATTTATTATTATTAACAATATTAAAATCACTGAAGTCGATCGTATTTTCAGAAATTTTATTAAAAAGCTTATTAAAATGGCTCACCCAACTATGTTAAATATCTTCCTCTTAGAAAAATATATTTTGATTTTCATCTTTAATATATTTTATTTGAATTAAATTTTTACTTTTCTTTTCTTTTTGTTTTGCTAGTTCATACTAATATTTTTCACCTTCTTTAGTATCTAATTTATTATAAAGATCACTAAAAGTAGAATTTTTATCATCACAAATTGTTCTCTTACTCTTTAGGGGCAACATTATATTTTTTTCCAGTATCTAAGTTTTTACATTTAAACCAATTTTTATAATACGATTTCTTATATTTTATCTTTTCTTGTACAATATTATTCCACCACCATCAATTTTTATTTATAAAAAAATTTTCTTTTGATTCTCCATGTATAAAAAATGATCTTAATTTATTAGAACTAAATGAAAATATAACACTAAATAGGACGCAATGGAGAAAAAAGATTCATGTAGTTGACCCCACATATTGGGATTAAGGCTTTGTTGTTGTTGTTGTATTCTTCAAGTATATCTTTTGTCACTTGCTTAATAGTGTTTGTTACTTTATCTCACATATATTAGCTTATTCATTGGCATCTTAAATCTTGAAATATTGAAGTTTATTCATTAAAATAATTTTATTTGTCTTTTAGGTGCTCCTATCTAATTCTATGACAATGTTTCATTGTGTTTTTTATCTTACAACTCTTCATCTTAAAATCCAGAACTAATAATCGATGTTGAGTATTCAAATTTTCATTTAGAATTACCTCGCAATCTTTACATCCTTGACAATCTCTTTTTGTCATAAGAAGATAATCAATTTAGACTCCAATGTAGACCTCCATAATTCAAGTTTTTTTCTGGATATCATCAGCGAAAAGCATACACCAAGTTACATCCTCCTGTAAATATCCAGTAAAGAGCATCTATCAATGAAGCAAAAAGATATGGGTTTAAAGTCGATCGAATATTTAATCCAACTGAAATAGGAAAATACTTGGTCAATCCTCCTGTTCGAACACAAGTAACAACTCTAGTATATATATCTTTCTTTAACGGCTTGAATATAAGTCCTATCGAAACTTTTCTTCTCTAGAAATCTTCAAAATACTCCTCCTAGAACTTTATCGTAAGCTTTTTCTAAATCAATAAAAATCAATGTAGATCCTCATTCTCAAAGCATTTCTCCATCAAACATCTCAATAATTGTATGGCTTCCATAGTAAACCTGCCCTGCATAAATCCAAACCGATTATGAGAAATGTTTGTATCACACCTTAACATAAAATATTATAAGAAATCACTTCTTATAAAATACAAAATATTATTTTTTAAAACATTTTTAATACTTTAAAGATAAAATTTTCAAATTCAATGTATTTTGAGTCTATTTTTTGCTATTATTTTGTTTAAACGAGCCATTTCACAACCTAACGAGTCCAGTGGGAGCTAGATTGAGCTTGGCTTGTTAGCCCATCGAACTCAGTTCACGAGCCGGCTCACATGTCGACTTGACTCACATACAACCCTAGTTTCAGTCATCTTTTCCTGTTAGGATCTGTTTCTCATAACATTACTCTGTCAAGTAATTATCACACTTGTTTTATTATAATTTTCTTATTTTTTCTTAGAAATTATTGTAGTGAGAATGCCCTTCTCATTAGAAGTTTTATTTGGATGTGACAACAACAACAATGTTACTCAAATTTTTCCTGGAATAAAAAACCTATAATAACTAATATAATTTTCTTATACTAATATTACAACTAGTTCTATTGTTAGTTGTAACTGTCCCAAATGAATCATATTGTGAATTTTACTTTCTGGAAAGAAGCTTATGCGTTTCGATGTATTATGTTCAAGCTGGAAGATCCTTGTTTACATATCATGTTCTTAATTAGTATTAAGTGGATAAATTCATTTTGCATTTTGTCTCTAAGTGTCAGTTTTAGTTTCATCAAGTCATTCTCTTGTTACCAGCTGGTCATTATAATCATTTTTACTACGTCGCGGAGATTATTTTGAGGTTATTGAAGTTGAATCGTGGAGGTTATTTTAAATTATTTTGGGCTTATTGAAGAGAAACACATATTTCACTTCAATCAGTGTTATTTCGGGATTATTGAAGTGTAATATATGAGTTTCTCTTCAATAATCCGAAATAATCTTCGTTGTTCCACTTCAGTAACTGAAATATCACGTGGCGGCATATTATTGCAGTCCGCACGTGGAGCTATGTCGGGAGTCTGGACAAAAAAATTTTTCCTTGTGGGTGGGAGTATTTTTCTTTTTTATCATATTCTCATTAGTTTAATCTTGGCATATTAATTACATCGGTTCGGTAGTTCAAAAAAATTATTCAAATGATTAATTTGTAAATATTAATAATGCTGGTGGTATGTATGTAGTTATCTAAAAAAAAAATGATTAGCTATTATTTACTCTGAATTTATCTCATATTTTATATTCTTATTTTTTAAGAAACGAGCAACCGTATGAGGATTAGGAATTGATAGGGCTACTAATGATATGATTTCGAGCTGAGCTGGGTGAACTCGAAAACAAATTAATCTAAAATTTTGGCCCGTAACTCCGCACTTTTATCTTGATCCGAGTTAAAATTCGAATCAATTTTTGAGTGATTAACGATATTCGAGCTAAATTTGTTAAAATTGCACTCCTAACATCACTAAAGTTGTCGAGGATCCGATTTCGAGCAGAGCCGAGCTGGGGTATGCTCGAAATCGGTTCGAAAAATTTCAATGTAAAATGTTGGTTCGTATGCTGGCTTGTTTGTTTTCATTCGATCTCGATCTGAGCTAAAATTTGAATCAATTTTCGAGTGTAACGATCTTCGAGCTAAGTACACAACCCTAAGAATTGCGTCCATCCATGATATTATGTATTTCTGGTTTGGAATTTGAGCAGTGGAGGCATGATTGGCATGAAGATATTTCATGGCCTTGTCTTCCACTTTCATGTGAATGCAATTATGTTGGTAGTTTGATAATTATGTAATGCATTTATTTGACTGAGAT
>NEWO01000117.1:1159880-1178456 GCA_003013225.1 Phalaenopsis aphrodite
TATATATATATATATATATATATATATATATATATATATATATATATATATATATATATATATATATATATATATATATCTTATTATTATTTAGAGGCCTTTTAATAATTTTATCTCATTTCAACTAACCTTATGGTCCATCACATTTGGAGGTTAAGAAATAATAAATCATTAACATGACATTTAATTATAATACTAATACTTTAATCACTATCCTCATCATTAATAATGCTTGAAGAACTAAACTTAATAAATGAAATGCAATCATAATTTATTGAATATTATATAAATTTTTCCTATGCTATTTGTATTGGTTTTGCTCGACATTCTCCCTCGCCCTTTTTGTTCTTCATGGACACGTCATTGTCGAAGCTAATAGCTTTATATTCGTCTGCGAATCAGATTTAGTAAATTCGAATTTATGTTGAAAATTAGGCAGAACCGACGAATATTAACTTTAAGGGAGCGAGGGATTTAAATTTCACATTTATATTGTTTGGTTGGATTTATGTTAAATCCATAGCCAAATCCTATTAAAATTATGCTAAATAAATGTATGTTATGTAGGTTTTAGTAAATTCAATTAACTTAAAACGGAGAAACTCTCACGAGCTAAAGCTCTTATATTCGTCTGTGACTCAGATTTAACAAATTTGGATATATGTCAAAAATTAGACAGAACCAATAAATATTAACTTTAAGGGAGCGAGTTAAATTATATTAAAATTATGCTACCAAACACCCCTTCAATTAGGAAAATGGCAACCATATCTCTAGATTATGTCTTGGAAAGGCATTGGGCTTCATGGTTCTATTTTATAAGTATATTGTGATGAGAGTGTAATTATACAGATACACAATGCATATAGGTCCAAACTTTTATAGATATGTTTTCTAGGCCTGAATTATGTGTTTTGTTTTCCCGATCCTTCTCTGGCAGATAAAAATGATCTAATGAGAAAAGCGAGCAAGAAAGATCCTGTGAGTCATGGCGTGAAATCCCCTAAAAAAACCTGGAGTCAATCGCCTTTATAGTCTCTCATCTCCTCTTTTATACACATTCAAAAAAATATTATAAAACTTGTCATAACGTACGAAAAACTCGTCATGTGTGTCATGTGTGTCAGACTGCGCATAAATGAGAATATGATATTTGCGCTCTTATAGTTACGAAGATCATTGATGAGACTATTGAGCCTGATTGGTTAGTTCATTAGGTGGAACGGGCAAACCAATTTGACAAGCCAATTCATTATGTCGGTTTGATAGGTCAGCTCGACAGCTAAAGCGGAGCAGCTTTCACGCAGATGGGTCTTCCAAGCCTTTAAGGTCTGCAAGATATATGCTTCAGCCCAAGAAAGCCAATTTCTCGTGTAAACAACTAAACAAACATAGTTTTTATTATTTGAGTGTAAATCAAAACTAAATTAAGCATTTGAAATTAATATGTTTAAATGTGTATAAAGATTTATCGAATATGGTCACTTGATCGGAACCTGACTTTAAAAAATTAAGGTCAAATTCAAGCCTAAAATCTCAACTCATTTAATTTTTTTTGGGTTAGATTCAAATCAGGTTAATGTAGAGCGACAATTGTTTATAATCCTAATGACGCCTAAAACTAAAATGAAAATGATCCGCCAAATTAAACTTAATATTAAATTAACTTAAATAACTACTAATACTCCATCAACAAATTTTTTTTTTCTAACATGAATCACAAGTCATGACACAGATCTAGGAAGAAATCAACGACACACCGAGAGAGAGGGCGAAGAATGGAACACAATAGCTCAGGCTAGGACAAGAACGGTGTGAATGCGGGCTATATCTGAACGTAATACGAGGGGATAGCGATAGAATATCGTGTGGCTGCTTATTTGAGAATTGCAAGACGCACCCCATCACCCGCAGACGCGAATACTATTGAACCACGGCTCGATTATGAACCGATTCGACAAAGTTGGGGAGCCAAACACCTCTAAAACGCAGTTTTGTTCAAAGTACAGTTCTAAAATTAAAAACAAACGCACTTCCAAACACTTTATTTTCATCTCACTTTAATTCGCCCCAGACGCGGCTTTCCCATCTTAGCAGAAAACAGGCATATATTGTCGTCAATAATCGTGCGTCGTGGCACGGCTCGGTCCACTTAAAATTTTACAAATAATCCTGTGTGGAGCCCGCACAGGGGGTCCATCGTGCGCAACGCTTCAGAACCGAGCTGTCGGCAAGCGCTCTGCGGACGCCACGTGTTCGCGTTGAGTGCGACGTGGAGCCCGCTTGGGTCCCAGCCATCCTCCTTTCAGTGACGAAATTGCCCCTGCTCTTCTTATAAAATGACATATATACCCAGCTAATCATGAGTCCTCGGGGTTAACGTGAACGGTTTGGAAAACGTAAGGTCAGGACAAAATTGTTATTTTACTTTTTACACATGTTAGCTATTGCTTGTTTGCTCGTGTTCTGAGGAAGCAATAACTCTACTTTCCTCGTAGTAATATGGTTTTTATTGTCTACTGCTGAGGTTTAAATAATATTAAAACAATGTGTGGTGGAATGGTTATGTAGAGTTTTTGTATTACATAAATATCTAATACACATTTAAATAATTAAAGTGAGAAATTAAATTTTTTATATGAAAAATTCTAATAAAAAAATAAAAGAGTTTGTAGCAGATAGTCCGATTGAAATAATTTACTATTGAATTTGTGAGTATATAAATCTGCTTTTATCCTGAGTTAGGGAAGATGTAATTATAAAGTTGATGTACAATGATATTGTAACAATAATAGTTAAAACGGATCGTGAAGACTGAAGGCAATTGATATGGAGGCAATAGTCCGTCGAGAATGATATAGATGATGCTTGCAGCGCTAGATTGTCATGGAAGTTGTAGTTGAAAGTCGTGGTAAAAGTGGTCATCTGAGTTACACGTGGTTGTTTCTGGAGCATCAGTTAGTCATAAAAGCAATAGTAGAGAGTTGTTAGAAGTTGTGAGTCACGTAGGCGTATTTGGTCACATAGATTGTAGTGGAGAGTTGTGATAACGTCTGTAACCTGCATAGCTTCATGAGTTATGGATTAGTTAATCACATAAGCTATAGTAGTGAGTTGTAATAACATTCATAGGTTGCAAATGTCAGAGGTGGGAGTTGCATGTACAGTGAGTCACGTAGATTATTGTTGGTCACATAAGTCATGGTGATGAGACACAATAGTGTAAATAAGTTATAAAGGCTGGTGTTAGGAGGAACTTTAGGATTTTTTAGCCACATAGGCCATAGTAAGACGCATAGGTCGTGGCCGTAAGTTAGAATAACACACGTAGGCCACAAGGATCGAAGTTAAGAGCTGCAATAACATACATAAGTCATAGAGTCTGGAGTTAGGAGTTGCATAAACTTTGGACCATATAAGTCGTAGTGGTGAGTTGTGATAACGTCCATTGACAACAAAAATCGGAGTTGAGAGCTGCATGAACTAAGAAAATGTTTGTAGTTCATAGAAGTCGGATTCGAGAGTTGCATAAATTGTGATAGCATTCATAGACCACAAATGGTAGAGTTGAGAGTTGCATGTGTTTTGATATCACCTGTAGGTTACAGAAGTTCGAGTTGGGAGCTGCTTAAGCTATGATAACATTCATATGTCGTAGAGGCCAGGTTGGAAGCTGCATGAGCTATGATAACATTTGTAGCCTATAAAAGCTTAATTATGTTGCTGCATGAACTGTTAGCCGCATAGACAATATTTGGTTACATAAGCCATAACAATAAATTGTAATAACACACGTAGGTTGCAAAGGTTGAAATTGGGAGTTGTATGAAATGTGATAATGTCTATAGACCATGAGGTCGTAGTGGGAAGCTGCATGAGTTGTGATAACTTCTGTAAGTTATAGGACTGGAGTTAGGAGCTATAGGACTTGTGATAAAATTTGTATGTTGCATGGGCTTGAGTAAAGAGCAACATGAGCTGTGGATCACATAGGTTGTAGTCAATCACATTGATCGTAATGACAAGATGTAAGGAGAGAGCTTTAAGAGTTTAGAGAAATGCATTATATTATAGGTACGATGTTTGTAAGAAGTTGTTGTAGTGTGTATTGTTACATATGTAGGTGTATCGTTGTACTGTATTCGAGATAAGTTTTTTATGTACTTGTACAGTCTAATGCTTTTAGCTTTCTAAGATTTTTTTAATGTATTTATTCCTTCTAAGATTTTTAAATACCAAAAAAAAACTTCTAAGGCTTTTAACTTTATAATATTTTTTATGTACATGTATCTTCTAAGGTTTTTAGCCTTTTTAGAACCTTATATGTATCGATATGTTTTGGGATTTTTAACCTTTAAAGATTTTCAAATATATTTATATCTTTAGATGTTTTTAACATTCTGATATTTTAATATGTACATGTATCTTTTGAGGCTTTTGGCCTTCTCAGACTGTTAGATGTACATATACTTTATAATACTTATTATATATATATATATATATATATATATATATATATATATATATATATATATATATATATATATATATATATATATATATATATANTATATATATATATATATATATATATATATATATATATATATATATATATATATATATATATATATATATATATATATATATATATATATACCTTCGATTGCTTATAACCTTCTAAGATTTTATATGTACTTATATCTCATTTGATATTTAACTTTATAATTTTTTTTATCTATCTATACCTTCTATGGCTCTTAGTCTTCTAAGATTTTGAGTTGAGATTCTATCAACTACTTCATCTCATAAAATCATTCAACTGAGGTTGTTATTCACTATTAGCTTTCTATTGAGAATTTCTCATAGGTATTTCTTTTTTGGGTTATGAGTGAAGACTCTATCTCCACTTACCCTCGTATGGTCTTTATTGTGAGGACTTTGTCTACCATTAGCTTTCTATCGAGACTTTCTCCTAAGCATGGCTTTCAAGAGTTCAAGAAACTTCAAGAACTTTTTGGTTTCATCTCCTATTTTAACATTTCTTCTAGAACTAATTATTTTCAAATACATAATGATGATTCACAATAAGTTCTAGATTATATCTTACTACATCATGGTAGAGAAGTTACTTATACCCCTAAGTAACTTAGGGTGGAGGAACTATCACTTATGAATTTACACTTATTTTAATTATTTTTATATTAAATAGCTAAAACTATTACTTTATCATTGTTTTATATGAGTCTTTACTTTAATAAGAGCTTGAAGTATTTTTTACTCAAAAAGCGTTGAACTTGTGATAGACGCGATGACCCAAATTAATAACGTATTATACAATATAGATTTGATAACACTCAAGTAAGGCAAATATGATTGTGAATGCTCAAGGTAGAAAATCTCTATTTTTATTACTTGGAAATGTTACACAAGAGTGATGGATGTTTCTTAAGATAAATCAACTTTTACTTGAGATAATAATTTCAAGAGATAATTCCATCGTATAACAAATAACAATTCAACTAACCATGGTCAATTTGATTCTTACTGTCTAAATGAAAGATGACGAATTTCTATAGTTTAAAGAGAAAGTACATAGTGGGTTGAAAGTTAAGTTTACTATTAATCAACTCTGCATCTTAAATTTTTAGGGTTGGTTATATGTTCAAAATAAGGTTTGAATTTAATAAGATATACCTTAAGAAGAGTGCACTACTTTATATTTAACTTATTCATTGGAGCATAAAGATAGATCAAGATCTCAAGAAGTCATTCAGGTGGCCTAATATAAAAAATGTTGTGGTAGATTTTATAATTATGTGTTTTGACTTATTAGATAATGAAATCAAAATATTAGACATCTAGTAGTTTATTATGATATTATTTTTTTTCTAGAATGAAGGTTAATGGAGATCGCTAGAGACATTGAAGTTAGCTTGCCTATGTGAAATTAAGGTCATGAAGCAATTTGAGTTACGATTGATGAACAAACAAAAATATCACATTCTTAGCATTCAAATAGAACTGCTTAGTGAGAAAGCTAGAGAAGTTTTCATGGATCATATTAAGTGATTAAATAGAATCCTACCTATCATCTTGTTAGATTGAGATGGATCTTGTTCTTATAGGTTGTGAAGGAAAGTGAAAGAAGTTTTGGATATGAAGTTTCAGAATAAAATGCATTTCAACCTTCACTAAGCAAAAAACACCATTAAAATATAAAAAATCTACTGTGAATTTATATTCTTAACCTTAAAGGTAGTTGAGAAAATTATACTTCATTCGCAAAGTTTACTTGTAATAATAATTTCCAAGCTAATATTGTCATGCAATGTACACGTCTCTTTATAATAAGAAATGTGAATATCTACCAAGTTAGTGTAAGGTTTACAAGCAAAAACATTTATAATATTACTCGTTGGATCATATCATTGAGAACATATATTAGATTTTGGAATAATGAGATTTAGTTCAAGAGCATCAATGAAAATATTTTCACCCCAAGTATAAGGAAATTGTGCTTGAGATTTGAGATCTCGTCTTTCTAAAGATTTGTCCAATATGAGGAATTATAAGATTTGTCATGAGTGGAAAGCTTTAACCCCACTTTATGTATCCTTTTGAAATTATTTGAAAAGCTTGAAAAATCTTATTATCAAATTTACCTTTTCTCTTATACTTGCAAGTACATAATATTTTACATGTCTCTTTACTACAACACCATGCATGATGAGTCTCACATTATTCATTTCAAACGTTTGATAAATTAATAAGATTGAAGTTAAGAAAAGGTACCGAAGGATATTTTTTAGTGTTATTTTTATTATCTTTATCAACAATTTATTCCTTTTATTAAAGTATTTTGGATGAACCAGTTATAAAAAGAGCGTTTTAAATATAAAACAAGACATGATGTCAAATTATCTGTAGTTTTCCTAGAACTAAGGTATAAATATACGAATTAAGTTATTTTAAAGGGATACTATTTCAACTTGGGATGGGATTGATTTTATTGAATCAAACTAATCTAAAACAGAAAATTTGCTCCAAACCATCAAAGCACTTTTGTTTCACATGACATAGAGCCTCTTCTCTCCCTTGCTTACTATTTTGTAATAGTTGTAGGTTATCTAATTAACATAAATATTATGTGTGTTCTCTTGCTTTTGTGGCTTAGGGTCTTCATTTAAGAAGAGCAAGGGACAGAGTTTCTTCTTCACCTCCTCATCTTTCTCCAATATAGACGCCAAGCTCCTTTTGTCCTCGCAATGTATTTTTTCATGCCTTTAGTGGAGCAGTACTCTCCTTTAGCTCTAACTATTTTGATTGTGAGATAGTTACCTACTTCCCTATCTATCTTCTGAGCAACATATTTAGTAAGCCTTCTTTTCTTCCTCCTCTCAGTCTCTTTCTTCCTATTATTTCTTATCATGTCTTTTTATTGCTATTTCTTAAGAACTTTTACTTATTTTTTCCCCACTCAATTTAATAAGAAGAATTTAGTTTTCGTTAATTTTTATTACATTTTCTTGATTTAATAGATGCAAGAAAACAAATTAATGTTTGAAATTAATCAAGCTTGAGATAAATTTTCAATTTAGTTTATAATTATTAATTTAATTTGATTTTAATGATGATTAATGTAAATTGAGCATGGATTAACTATATCATCAAATTTAAATAATTTTAAACTAATTATTACCTCTCAATCTCTATTTTTATTATTGATGCAAGTGTTATTAATTATGAGTTTTTTTTATATGAAGGAAGTTCAAGTTGAGGTTGTTATTTTCCTTTTTTTTCCCTCAAATTTTTATTATACATATATCCATGGATTTTTAATGTTTATATTGATGTATCAAGTACCATGGATAGTTTTGTTTTGATATATTGCTGTAAAATTTTTTGAATTGATTTATTATTGTACAAATTATTTAATATTGAATTGATTCTTGTAAAATAAATACTTATTTTTCATGCATGTTGTTTTTTAATGTAATAAAATTTTAGTACTGCACCTCAAATATTGATATGTAAATAGGACTACTTATATTATTTGTAAAAATATCTATTGAAAATATGCATATAATATGTAACATTGTTATACAAATGTGCAATAATGTGCAAATTAGTGAAGATTTTTTGAATATTGGCTAGGAGGGCTAACAAACTAATAAAGTAATGAATTTATTAGAAATTATTGAATTATTATGATTTGGTATTTATCTTCTAGTATGAATGTCTTCATAAAATTGATTATCGATACATAAATAGATATACCATAGAATGATAAATGATAATTGAGTCATTTTTAAGATTATGTGTAATAGATTGCGTATGTATATATTAGAATTGAATTTTCTTGTTTAAAGTTTATCATGCAGACAATCATGAACATCATCATACCATAAATCACCTTAAAGTATTGGACATTTTTTAATTAGTTTTAGCAAAATAATGTGACAACAATCATAACTTGGTAGTATGTAGTAAATGATGCCTTTTTTTGTTCATGATGCATACCTTAGTATCCTCTTATTTATGCTTTAGTAAACTCATGTTAGATGTTTTTATAATTGGTTCTATTGATGTACTTAGTGGACCATCATAATCAGAGTATATTTTTAGCTGGTAATCTTTCATTTAATATTTTTTAAACTATATTATCATATTCTTATGCATATTTATTTTGAGTTTGAGTCATTTATTTCTACAATTACTACCTTCCCATTCTTTTCATCAATCATTATTATTATTTATTTGGTCATTAATAATAGATAATGTATTTCTAAAATATAATATTCATTATTTTTCTTTATTAGTTCTTACTATTTATAACAATTTGTACATATCTTGTGACTAAAAAAACATATTTTTGACCCGTCATGGCTCTTGAAATTTATTTTAAAAGTTGAGTTTAAAATTTTCATCACACCCTATGTTACTAGAGTGCATCATCTTTTGAACTCCATAGTGAGGCATATATTGAATTTCTCCCAAATTTAAGCCATTATATTGCAGCAGAGTCTTCTTCAACTTTAGGAAATAGTGGTGCAGACTTCAAATGAGTTTAGACTTATAGTTTTCTCCTTTCCTAATCTAAGTGTAAGAAATTTTAATATTTAGACTTATATACATAAATTTCTCTAATATTTAAAAGTGGCACTCACATACATATACCACATAATTCTTATTTATTTGTATATCTAACATCTAAACATTCTTATTTACATGCATACAGCTCAAATCATTAATATCACATGAAAAATATCAAATTCATGACTTTCTTAAAGTGAAATATGTCTTTTTATGCATAAGTTTATGATTCCAAAACTGCAGTTAATTATCAAAATTTATGGTAAAACACGACCCATAATTTTCATTTTTATCAAATTCTCAATGATTTGATCATGACACGTCTAAATAGACGGTTGATTTGTAAATTTTAATATTTTAAATGATATAAATGTAATTCTCCCAAAATTATAAGTAACTAGAACCACTCCCATTAATGATTGCTATTTTGATGGAGTCTTAAGGTTACAAGAAAGCCAAAGCTTTGAACCGCATTTGTACGTAGTGGTTTGAACCGGACAAGCTCCCCTATGCCTCTATGCTCCTCCGTCGCATGCGAGCAAATTTAAATTTACCCAGAGAAATTAACTGGGTGGGCCCACACGAGGGTAAACAAGTCAATTCACATCTCTACCAGCCATTTTTATGTCCGTAAAGCCAGAATTTGACCGTTATGACAGGGTACAAATGTCATTTAATCCAGAGCCTGCAATCTTCCTTACCCTCCTGCTCCTGCTCCCCTGTGCTCTCTTCTCCCATCGACATCCACGCTTAATCGCATTTACGCATCTCCTTTTCCCCTGCGCTAAAAACCCCATCTTTCCCCTCTTTCCCCTGTTGAAGAGTCCCAAAAGCTGCACTGAGGTGAAGGAGAAGAGAAAAAGATGGACTTCAGTTCTTTCTTGACGTCGCTCGGGACCTCCTTCGTGATCTTCGTGCTGTTGATGCTGGTCTTCACATGGCTGTCGCGGAAGCCGGGGAACCAGGTGGTGTATTTTCCGAACAGAATCTTGAGGGGGCTTGATCCATGGGACGGGGAGCGGCGTTCGAGGAGTCCTGTGGCTTGGATTCAACAGGCCTTTGCTGCTTCGGAGGCCGATATCGTTGCAGCTGCTGGTGTTGATGCTGCTGTCTATTTGGTTTTCCTGAGCTCTGGTTTGATTTCTCTTCCATAATTTTCTCCCTTTTTTTGTCTTTTTTCTGTTTGGATTCCATGATTCGAAGACAAGAATCTTCACTCTGTTATGTAATGTTATTGAAACTGATCGTTTTTCAAAGAATTGAAACTTGGTGGGTGGTTGGGGTTTGTCATTTGCATAAGGATTTTCCTCTCAGTGTCCGGAAAAGAAAAGAAAAAGGAAAAGGAAAAGTGACGACGCATTTCTCTTTAGAAAAAAAAAATGAAAATGAAAGCAAAGTTATGATGCCGTTTAAAGTTGAAATCTTGAAGATTGCACACCATTTTAGCTTTTTTTTTTTAATGGAGATATTTGATTTTATTAAAGTGTGCCTTTTCTTTTGTCTTTCTTTCTTTATAGAAATTTCTTTATCCATTCTCACAGTTTCTGAAGTAATGGAATGTAAATGGAGTGATTGAATCTGAATTGTTCACTTTTTAAACTCATATCTGGTTCTGTTGTTGTGCGTGCATTTAATTGAATTGAGATGTTATGATTCTTTTTAAATTCTAAAAGCCTTCCATCTTATGGTGTAGAAGACTTCTGAAGTTTTTAAGTTTTTGATAAACGTTGTGATGTAGATTAAGGAACAATAATGTCATTTTATTTGGGGTTTTATATTTAAAACCCCAAATATTGATCTCAAACAACCACTATTTTAATTGAATTGAGAGGTTATGACTCTTTTTAACTCTAAAAGCCTTCCATCTTATGTTGTAGAAGACTTCTGAAGTTTTTAAATTGTTGATGAACGTTGCAATATGGATCAGGGAACAATAATGTCATTTTATTTGGGGTTTTATATTTAAAAAAAAAAATGAAACCAAAATGTAGTGCTAATTTGGAATCACTTTTATATTTTGTTTTTTGTTTTTATTTTATTTAAAAACATTTTTTTAAAATGTTTGTTTGCTGCATTTTTTATATATTTTTAATTTTTGTTTTCAAAAGAAAATTAGCGTATTTTTTTTTTAAAAAAAACATCTATAAGTTGTTTGGAGTGTTTTTAAAAATAACTAAATGTTTTATAACATACCAAATATGTTTTATTTCAAGTAAAAATATATTAGAACAAAATAAAAATAAAAAATAAAAAATGATCTCAAACAGCTCCTAAAAACTTTGGCGCCTCGAAGATTGGGCATGCTTTTAATTTTTTGGTGCCAATATTTGATATTGTACACACACACACACACACACACACACACAGAAATCTATTGTTTTCACCTATTGCCCTATGATTGAAATTTCAACTAGCTGTATATTTAAGCATATGATAATGCTAGAGAACTGTGATTGTTGTCTTTATTTTATCCTTTGAAAGTCATATGAGTTTGTCTTCGAGATGAAATTTCAGAGCATATTTTCCTTCTTCTTGGTAGCCAACTTTGGGCTATGCTCGTGATTATGTGCTTGTTTTGAGGGAAAAATTGTACCGTTATTTGTTGGATTAAAACAGAGGAAAAAGGAAGCTTAAGCTTCTATCCTGTTTAATATATCATTTAAATACTTACCTTTACCTGCTCATTTATGTTGCGCTCACCAACTCTTTTAGAAGCATTATGAAGTAGCTTGTATTCATCAAGCTGGCTGTTATGTATTCGTAGAAACTAGTTAAAGTTTTAATGCTTGTGCTGTTGAAGTTGTCTTCTGGAGTGGGTGTGGGATTGAGAGGGCTCCAATTCAAACCTTCCTTTGAAAAAGAATAGCCAAAGTGAAAGATCTTGTCACTTTTTTGTCTTGCTTGATATTTCATAGCAATTTTGCATTTGTTTATTCTTGTAGGACTTATTCCATGCATATTAGCTTCAGTCATCAAAAAAAAAAATTTTAAACGTAAAACAATATGATATATGTTAATAGACTCGATACTTTCTACTTGGTGATATTAATAACTCAATGAAAAAGAATTTTCCAGGATATTCTAATATCATTTGTATCTTGATGGATTCATTTTTATGGTTCTTAGTTTTCATAAGTTATGTTTCACCTATCGATACAACTAAATCATTAAATAGTATACCAAAATTATTCGATAAATATATTTAAACTATTAGATATTACAGCCAACCTATTAAACAATTTATATGTGTAATCATTACAAAAAAAACTGTATTGTGAATGTTTAATACTTTAGTTGTTCTGTCTAACACTTTTGTTCTATTTATCTAATAGTTTAATTATATTGTTAAATAGATTTTTTTTTTTGTTATGAGGTAATATGCAGCGCCTGAAATCAAGGACACTTGTCAAAAAAATTATGTCATCCTAAGACAAAATGTATCTGGATATTCTAGTATAATTTTTTTACTCAAATAGATTTGTTTGGTGATGCAGTGCTTGGAATATTTGTCTTGTCTGGCCTAGTACTTCTTCCAGTTCTTCTTCCTATTGCTGTAACTGATCATGCTTATAAGAACCTTGCTGAGAGCAACAGTAATGCCACCTTCAACAATCTTGATAAGTTGGCTATGGGAAATGTTCACGTAAGCTTTTCATGCCACCTCCTTGATGGATCTCTTTCGTGTTGATGCTTATGTTTCCATGGAAAATTAAGAAGCTTAAATAAGATATTTCAGATTGCGATTTGTGTTTCAGTTTGGTGATATGTATCAGTAGTATGGTGTGCTACAAAATGACTATGCAATGTTATTAGGTGTGTTACATTATTACTTACTATGTTGCATAATTAATTATATTTATCATGCATGGTGTGATCTTTGAATTATAATATTGGAAGTAAAAATGATATGAGACATCTTAAGGCTTGTTTGGTGTCCATTTTGTTTTCTTTTTTTTCATTTTTCTTATGTTTTTAAAAACCGTGTTTGTAATGTATTTTTTACTTGTTTTATTTTTTATTTTTAAAAATAAATTAACATGTTGAAATACTCATAACATAACAACTTTTAGATATTTTGAGTATTTTGAAAAACAAACTTATCTTAATCAAATATGCCGAATATATTTCGTTTCAAATCAAAACATAAATAAAACAAAAGGAAAATTTAAATTATAAAATATAAAACAAAAGTGATCCCCAACTGCCTCTTAGGTTTTAGGATTTATTAATGTGACCTAAGATGAAATGCACAACTGAAAAAAAAATCATAATTTATTGGTTGTCAATTCTCAGCTTTAGCAAAGATTAGTTGCCTTTGCAAAAATAATATAATATGCTTATTTCATTACAAACAATAATATAATAGTCAACAAAATTTAAAATCTCACAAGAAAAGTGATAAACTATCAATATTTTAACAATGATTAAGATTCAAAGTCACAAGGAATTTGGCATATATCAAATTTATAAATAATTTAAGATCTAAACCCCATATTAGTATTCGATAAGCATACTATAAATGTTGTCAAAACCTATGAAGCACTCGAAGAATGAGTGCACAAGCTGTCTTGGGGTCTTTATGAGATTTTTTTTTTTCTTTTCGCGCTTTGATTTAAATTAACATGTTTGATTGAGGTGGTGGTTTAAAAAACACTCAAAATCTTTTTAGGTGTTTTGAAAATGAGTTTATTATATATATATATATATATATATATATATATATATATATATATATATATATATATATATATATATATAAGAAGTATGCCAATAAAAAATGTCTTGAAAAGTAAAAATAAAAGAAACAAAATTGATGCCAACGGACCCTTAATTGTTGAGTGGACTACTCAAAGAATGCTATACTTCTCTTTTTCTTTTATCTCCCCCCCCCCCCCCCCTTTTTTTTTTTAATTTGTGTTTGGATTTCTCCTCTTTGTAAAAGATCAGGATGATGAGAGGAGAAAAAACTGAAGTATTGAGATTGCAAAAGAAGCCTAAGAGCAATGAGTATGTTACAACAATACCAATCAAAATTTGGCTCATGAAAAAGATTTGTCTAGGTGCAGTCTTCCTTGTATGCTAAGGATCCCTCTGAATCTTTGAGCTTAATTGGAATCTTGTAGCCAAAATTATTGCTTGGACCAATGGTCTCAATATGTTATGCGTGGAGTTGATATGCTTGTAAAAATGATAAGCACCTTATTTCTTTAGCTATATACAGTTTTGTAAGCATGAATCATAAAACTTTATCACTTGTATGCGCATATTTTAGTGCCTTTTTTTTTCTTTTTATCCTTTTGGATCCCAATAGTATTTTACAAATAGATGCCTTTTTTTATGAACTTGCTCCAAGAAGAATGCATCAAGATCTTCTCTATAAGAGCAGGACATCTAGGCTTCGTTGGAACATATTCTTTTTTCTTACTATAAATTCTGTGTTTCACTAAACCTTACAGGCCAAAAGTTCAAGATTGTGGGCATTTTTTCTGGCAAACTACTGGGTCTCATTTGTGACTTTCTATGTGTTGTGGAAATCCTACAAGCATGTGTCTGATCTAAGAGTTGCAACCAGATCAACTCCAGTAGTGAGACCAGAAGATTACACGGTTTTAGTAAGGGATATCCCTACAGATCCTCAACATGTAAGCAGGAAAGAACAAGTAGACTCCTATTTTAAAGCACTCCATCCAGATTCATTCTATAAGTCCATGGTGGTCACAGACAATAAACAGGTACTTTCCTGATGTTACTATCATTGATTTAGATTTCTTCACTGTTGCTATTACTGTAACTTCATGGAATTGGGCGATTGATCATTTAAATCTGTGTTCTTTAGGCAAATAAAATATGGGAAAAGCTGGAAGGCTACAAAAAGAAGCTTGCTCGGGCAGAAGTGATTTTTGCAGAATCTAAAACCACAAGTAATCCAGAGGGAACCAGGCCAACTAACAAAACTGGCTTCCTTGGTCTTATTGGTAAAAAGGTGGACACCATCAACTACTGCAACGAGAAGATCACTGAGTTAGCTGCAAAATCAGAGATTGAACAGAAAAAAACCATAGAAGATAAACAGCAAGCTGCTGCTTTGGTCTTCTTCAGCAGCAGACCAGCTGCAGTTTCAGCCTCCCAAACCCTTCATGCTCAAATGGTGGATACTTGGACTGTTACAGAAGCACCCGAACCGCGACAGTTGGTTTGGAATAATTTAAATAAGAAGCTTTATACAAGGCTGATAAGACAGTATGGTGTCTATGCTATTGTTTTTCTGACAATAGTTTTTTACATGATTCCGATAGCCGCAATATCTGCATTTACAACCCTACAGAACTTGAGAAGATACCTCCCCTTCTTGAAGGTAATTGTTGACCAGAAAGCGGTTAAGACAATCTTGGAAGCTTATCTTCCTCAGCTTGCTCTCATCATATTCTTAGCATTCCTACCAGCTTTTCTTCTATTCCTATCGAAAGCGGAAGGAATCCCTTCTCAGGGCCATGTGATCAGGGCTGCATCTGGAAAGTATTTCTATTTCAGTGTATTAAATGTCTTTCTTGGAGTTACAGTAGGTGGGACATTGTTTGCTTCTTTGAAGATCATCGCCAAAGAACCGAAGAAAATTGTGAATTTATTGGCAGACAGTTTGCCTCCAAATGCAACCTTTTTTGTTACATATGTTGCTCTGCAGTAAGATTCTAAACATTTATTTGTGAAGTACATAAAGTATAAGATATTATGAAATATCTTTTAATTCAATGTGTTCCCCGTGCTGCAGATTCTTTGTAGGGTTTGGTCTGGAGCTTTCACGCCTGGTCCCTCTCATAATATTCCATCTCAAGAAGAAATATCTGTGTAAAACTGAAGCTGAAGTGAAGGAAGCTTGGGCTCCTGGAGACTTTGGTTATGCTACTAGAGTTCCTGGCAACATGCTTATCATGATAGTGGTCTTTTGTTATTCAGTAATAGCTCCCATAATTATTCCCTTTGGTGTTATTTACTTTGGCCTTGGTTGGCTTATTGCACGCAATCAGGTACTACATACCATAACTACTTATATGGCTTTGACCTCCTGTTATGATTGATAGTAGAGAATAATTAGTTATTAGAAGAGTGGGGGGTTCTAAGACAGAGGATAAGAAGTAGCATAACCAATAAGGTTATTACATTACACTTGGCTTTGTGGGATTGGAGTCCGGACGTAGAGCTACGTCCGGACGTAGAGCTACGTCCGGACTCTGTATCTAAAATTTTTTCCTAAGACAGAGGGTAAGTAGCTTTAGTTTTTAAAATATAGTGTAAGATTTTATTACCAGTAAAATGTATAATTTGGCCATAAAAAACTAGGTCTGAGCTTCTAATTTGGTGAAATTTCATATATAATTTTCGAATTACTATATTAACAGTAGGAAAAATTAAGCTAGAAGTGATTATATTACAGAGGGATTATGTAAGTATCACTTGTTAAAAATCTAACAAATGAAGATTAGAGTTTGAATGTTTGGGCATGTGCTATCACAGGTCAAACTCAAATCCAATCCAAACCCCAAATCCGAAATCAAATTCCCATTTTCAGTCTCTAATTGTCAAGCCCAAACCTTGCAATTTCAAGATCTTAAAACTCAAATCAAAATTTAAATTGCAAACCCAAATCTAGATTGCTGGTTTCTTGAAGTTTGAATGAAACTTATGAAAAATTGAATTATGTTCATGTTGAATTACATCATGATTAATTAATGAATGGTGGGGGATGCATCAAAATGTATTTTAATTGACATTTAAAATTTAATAATGATTTTAGAACATTTCTCTCTCTATATACAGGCATTGAATGTCTATGTTCCTTCATATGAGAGCTACGGGCGCATGTGGCCTCACATGCATGCACGAATCCTAGCTTCTTTAATCATCTTCCAATTGTTAATGTTTGGCTATTTGGGTTTGAAGAAATTCTACTATGCTCCCGGAATGATTCCTCTTATCATAATATCATTCATCTTTGCTTACACATGCAACAAGCGCTTCTATCCATCTTTTTCTAATACTCCTTTGGAGATGGCATGCAAGGATACAAAGGAAATCCTCAATCTGGATTCTGTCTATGCTGCATATATTCATCCGTCTCTGAGGCCGGAGAAGCCGGACATTGTCAATCGAATCGGCAACGTTGAGGCGAACGTTTTGGCACAATCGGATGCCGTATGATGTGAATATGTGTAATGCTATAAAGTGTTACTTTTATAGGTTTGTCTTGGTACATTTTGTAAGTTATAATGTTAGGTTGAGTTTTAAGGTGTTGTGTTCCTTGACAATTTCTAGATGTGTTACAGATTTTCATTTTTAGCTCATTATGCAAGTGATGGTGTGGAATCATCTGTATGGGGTTGTGTAGTGGTTGGTGGTGTGTTTGGTTGCTATGGCTAAAGAACTGGTTGGTGGTTGGTATGAAATTTGAAGACTTTTTGAGTCTTTGGTTCAGATTATTGAATTTTTATGAAGGCTAAAACTTCACTTTTTTTCCCCTTTGGGATGCAATGGAGAAAAAGGATTCACGTAGCTGACTCCACGTAGTGGGATTAAAGCTTTGTTGTTGTTGTTGTTGTTGTTGTTGTTGAATACTTGAATAAGTAACGATTTCTATTGTGCTTTTTTTCACATTAGTGAGCCTAGAGAAACACTGTCATGTAGGATCCTAAGTCTTGTATCCGAAAAATAGAGGGTTGCGTTAGGTTACCGATAGCCACTTGTAAATTTTTTATTAAAAAATTATGACATGAATCATTTAAGTCGTAAATGATCTTAATATATTAGATTTAAATAAAAATATGACACTCAATAAGGCACAATGGGGTAAAATGATTCATGTAGGCGGCTCCACTAAGATCTTAGTTGTCGTATTAGTGAGCTTGGAGGAAAATGGATGGAAAATGGTTTTGAATGCAATCCTTATGATTTCAACTCTCTTGAACCTTTTTATTGTTTTTTTTTCTCTAAATTAATGAGGGTTCATATTCAAAACTAATTAAGAGTAAAAGAGGAGTTGTTCCTTCATTCAAAATACATTAAATATTGTGAACTTGAGCAACAAAAAAGAGTTATTATATTATTCAAACTTGATTAAATATTTAGAAATTCGTCTTAGATGGTTTGGTCACATTAAACGTCGACCATCTGATGATCCAATAAGGAGAGTAGATGTTTTAGATTCGACTTGTGTTAAGAAAGGCAAAGGTAGACCTAGGAAGACTTGGGCTTATTGTATTAAAAGTAATCTTAATTTACTAGAACTAAATGAAAATATGACACTAAATAGGACGCAATGGAGAAAAATGATTCATGTAGCCGACCCCACGTAGTGGGATTAAGGCTTTGTTGTTGTTGTTGTTGTATTCATGGGCTTGCGCAACTACTATTATAGTAAATGTGGCATTCCTAGGCAAGGACATGTGATTGAAAAAGTGAACTCAGCTTGAAACAAGTTTTAGAAGT
>NEWO01000117.1:1179112-1190431 GCA_003013225.1 Phalaenopsis aphrodite
ATATACAATGAGTTGTGTCTTAGGTCCCACTTAATATCATATAAATAACATATTTTAAATAATAATGAGTTAAGAAAATATATATATATATATATATATATATATATATATATATATATATCCACATTAACAAACAAAAATCATATCCACATTAACAAAAGCTCACACCTAACAATTAAATTCTTGAATTTTGGATCATGACATCCTTAAAAAAGACATAATTCTAAAAGCACTCTGATTTTAACACCCTAAATCCGTTCTTTTTTTTTTTTAATGGAGGGACTAATTCGACCCGTCTTAAGATAGTTGGGGACTAATTCGACACGTTTTAATAGTCGGGGATTAAAATAGACCCCCCTTTAAATAGTTGAGGGACCATTTTTGGCACTTTTCTCAATTTGATTTATATCCATTTTATACTTGCAATGAACAAGTAATTATTAACAAGACAAGCAAGCAAAAGAAAATAAATAATTATAAGCAAAAGAAAATAAAACAAATTGATAAACCATAAACTTCTTAGGTGATTTGTAGTCAAATGATCCATTTATTCAATCAAATAGCACTAATAGGGTTTATATCACAAAAATATAGGTTAGTTGATCATAGTTGATCATTGGACTAGATTAGACCCACTTGAACCCTAGAATGACCCAATGCAATCTAATTAGGTCAACTTGAACTAAATCCAATGTTTAAAATAAATAATATTGGCTAATCTATGGAATATAGTAGATTCTAATTGGTTAGAGATAACCATATAGTACCAAATTAAACCTTTCTTGTAACTTGATTAGACTTTTGAATCCAAACAGTAATGAACTAATATGACCCACAGGATCAAATCCACCAAGTTTATCGAACTTATTGTTCTTAAAAGCTTAGAAAAAATTAGTTGATCAATTATAAATAAGTTATCCATAAATTCCCATTGATTAGGATAATTATTCCATTTGGCCATGTTTAACCAAATTTAAGCCAAATAAACTTTTAAATCAAATAAGTTAATTTAATCAAATTAATTTAAATATATTCCTCTATTTAACTTGAGTGAATTCCTCATAACTACAAGCCATGTGTTTTGAGAAATTCATTTGAGTTTGAAGTGGCTATGAAAATAAGAATCTTTAAAAACTTATAAAACCAGAGGCAGTTTTTGTTTATGGAAAGATTAGGGTAACAATGAGATGAGATAAGCTCATTACTTGACAATCCCAAGTCCTCTCTAGCCTTCCGTTGAATTTATTTACTTACATTTCTCTAGAAAGATAGAATTTTTATTGAGTTCCCCTGTCTTTAGCAAGAGAGAATATTACGTCCGTCGCCCGGACGCCGAGCTGCGTCCGCGCGACGGCCGTGATACAGCTGAGGACCGACCTCCGCAGTATCACGACCGTCGACGGACGTAATATTTTTTTCTTTAGCAATGGGAATAAGATAGTTCCGCCACATTGTTGGAACTTATTTAAATAACAATCAATGATTGATATTAACACTAGTTAATTTTAAAGGCATTTTCTTGGGATTTTAATGTACATCCATCATAGGCATTTTTAACAAATATTTCACTATTAAAATTCGTAAAATGAATGTATAAAACTAAAATGATGCATTCAGAAAACCTCTTCAAATTATTTTAATTTTTAAAAGTTAATTTTAATATATTTAAAATAAAGAAAATTAATTTTTCACTTTTGAAAAATAGAAAAATGTCCAAAATAAATTAAAAAAAAAATAGAGGGCATATACTTTGAAAGAAATGTTTTATAATTATTTTTAATTTTAATTTTCTTATCCTCATATATTTTATATTTTTTTCATTTAAAAAATCCTAGTTTTCAATTTTTCTATCATCAAAGAATTCATTTTCATGCAATATTTTTCTTGCTTCATACATGGTTTTCACTCTAAGCATCACTTTGAGTTGATGCAAATCTTCTCCATATAATAGAGAGTTTTTCAATACTATTTAGTATTTTTTTTTTATGAACAATATACCATTGATGATAATTATAATAAAATATGAGTATTTAGGAATGATTATTGAATGCAAATGAGTATATGTTCTTAGTTTCATATGCATTGAGGGAGTATAAAATCAAGTTAAATAATTTTATCATTAAAAAAATCTTTTCATAATAATGAAAAATACAAAATTTATCTTAATATTGACTGCCAATTCTTCATTTGAATTTTCAATGGCCAAATATAATTTCTCAAATATTTTAATTATTTTCATTTATGTGATAGTTTTTTTTCTAATTTTTGCCCTTTGGGTGATATACATATATATATATATATATAAGTATTAAATAGTTTAACTTTCAAACCTATAGAGTTTGAATTTTTTTTTAAGTTTGAGTTTTCAAAACATGAATATCTAAATTTAAAAAATAATTTTATTTCAATATATATATATATATATATATATATATATATATATATATATATATATATATATATATATTATTTTGAATATATATAATTTCAATATTTAATAATTATATATATATATAATCAATAATAAATATTATTTTATTAAATTTAAAATATGTAGAAATAAATTTTATTTAATTTAGTTCAATTTGCTTGCTAATAAATCTCGCTTAAAATATTTTTCAAACACTTACATGTTTTGGTCAAATTTTGGTGAACTTTAGTCAACTTAGATTAACTAGCTTTTNTCTTCCTTCTACGACCTCCCTCTCAAGCGACACCTTGATACAAGGCCACAAGATGCTCTCCTCCTCTCTAACTCTCTAGCTATTCTCTCCTTCTTTGTGGTAGCTTAAGATCTCTTCTCCCTTGCTCTCCTAGGCCTCACACCCTCTCTATTTATAGAAGCAAGAGAGTGGTAGGTGGGAGGTAGGTGGGTGGTAGGTGGCCGGTAGGTGGCCGGTAGGTGAGCGGTAGGTGAGATGTGGTAGGCGGCGGCGCCATATTACAAAATTGTCCTTTTACCTTAGTTCATTAATTGGGGGTCAAAATAACAATTGATTGCCAATTCTTAATTTGAATTTTCAATGGCCAAACATAATTTCTCAAGTATTTTAATTATTTTCAATTATGCGATAGTTTTTTTTCTCTAATTTTTGCTCTTTGGGTGATATATATATATATATATATATATATATATATATATATATATATATATATATATATATATATATATATATATATATATTATTTTGAATTTTTATGATTTCAATATTTAATAATTGTGAATATTTCTTATCAATACTATAGATTATTTTATTAAATTTAAAATATGTAGAATTAAATTTTACTTAATTTAGTTCAATATGCTCACTACTAAATCTCGTTCAAAATACTTTGCAAACACTTACATGTTTTGGTCAAATTTTGGTGAACTTTAGTCAACTTAGATTAACTAGCTTTTCAAGTACTATGTCTTATTAATCATATGCATGTTGCACTCATGACATGGTTTTAATTATTGATCTAGGTCCTTGCACTATGATCAAACATCTAAACTAGATTTGTTTGATTTTAATATTGTAACATGTTGTAGGGCTTAACTAATTTTGTTCAAGTCCTACACTACACTTAACTACTCAGTTTACTTACACTATTTGATAGATTAGTTGACCCTTACCCTATTTATCCTAGTGACTTAGTATGTCATAATTTTTTATGAAAGTTACATACAATTTTGATATACCATATGGCACCATTTTTTTATGCATAATGAAAATTTGATTTGTTTCTTAATTTCGCTCTTTCTTGACGGTTTAGTCATGCATACAACAACAACAACAACAACAACAAAGCCTTAATCCCATTACGTGGGGTCGGCTACATGAATCCTTTTCCTCCATTGCATCCTATTTAGTGTCATAATTTCATTTAGTTCTAGTAAATTAAGATCATTTTTAATACAATAAGCCCAAGTCTTCCTAGGTCTACCTCTGCCTTTCTTAACACAAGTCGAATCTAAAACATCTACTCTCCTAATCGGGTCATCAGATGGCCGACGTTTAATGTGACCAAACCATCTAAGACGGTTTAGTCATGCATATGTTACTAGATTCCAATATTGCTTGGACTTCCCCCCTTGGCTTGGTCTATGCTGAGCACAATCACATGTCTTTTATTACACTATTTGTACTCGTAGTCAAGTTTTTTTTGACTAAGAATGATCTAAGACCTTGAACATGCTCTTTCATATATGTTAAAAATCAGCACTCATAAGTTTGAGATTTTCCTTTTTTCTTTATTTAAATACCCTCAAATAATCAATATAATATTAAAAAATTAGCAAATGTAAGGTGATTCTATTTAAAAACAAACAAAAATGTTAATATGATGTTTATGCAATGTCCTTGGTTACATTTTCATGATGATGTATTTGATTTAATTTTCAGTTCATCCACTATCGAGCTAGAGTAACAAATCTAAAGTTTGTTTTTTTTTTTTGATATAATGCTAAAGAAATGATTTGTTTTATTTTTATATATAACTAAAGTTAAGTGTTTCAATTTATCGCCAATCAAACTACCCAAATCTATAAAATACAAATCTTAACATAGAATATTTGAACACGTAGACATAAAAAAAACTATCATGGCATCAATAAGTTTCAAAGTTACAACAAAATCAAGACATTAGATCTTAGTCAACATAAACATCAAAATTTTAAAATTATCAACTTTGTTATAATCGTGGTGCCAATGGCTCCAAGGTGACAAGTTTCTTGTACAAATAAGATACATCATTAACAATATTGGTCGACGTGACACCATGGTTATTAGATGTTAACCAATAGTCCATCCAAGTTATGGTTTATCAACCTTGCCTGCCAACCTAGGCTTATTATCATTCAACCACTTTGGATTAGTAGAGGGCACAATTAAGAGCTTTTATTATTGTGAAAAATAACGACAATAAAACAAAAAGATAGAACGAGAAAAATTGCATGCAGAAAAACACCAGAGCAACACATAGATTTACGTTGTTCGACAAATTTGCCTACGTCCACAGAGCTACAGAGGATTTTATTTCTTCGAGGAATTACACCGTCGAGTGCCTAGACGTTTACAAGAAAATGTATATTTCCTTTTTTCATTTCTCTCTCTCTCTCTCTCTTCCTCTCTTTCTCTCTTATAAGACTTAGCTTGATCTTGCTTGGCTTGTTTATGACAAGCCATAACAGACTATTTATAGAAACCAGGAGAGCGGTAGGTGGAAGACATGTGAGCGGTAGGTGAGATGTGATAGGTGAGCGATAAGTAGGAAGGTAGGTGAACGGTATGTGAGATTATTAATTAGGAAGCTAATCAAATTGTGTTTGACCGGGTCTCCACATTAGCCAACAATTCTGTCACTTGGAGACCGAAACACTGACTGCATCACCTACTGGCTGCATCATATACTAATTGTACTGATCTTTTCCTCAGACATGATATCCTCCACCTCTCCAACTCAAAGCCCCTGTCTTCATGTCAGAAGACCAGCTGAAGTAGAACACAAGCATCTCACGAGTAACACGCTCAATTGATATATCACTGTCAACGTAGCCTTGTACTACCAATCTTTTTTCTGTGTTACTCTTGTATATGCTTACAACTCCCACTGCATGAGCAATATCAAGCCCTTGTTGAAAGCCCTTTTCAGTCCAGCTTTGTACCTCTTGCTGTCATCAAGCTCAGTCTTTACCTGGTACACTTACTTGTTGTGTAATGTCTTCTTCCCTGGCGAAAGTTCTGTCAGCTCTAAGGTCTGATTTCTTGGCAGGGAATCCGTCTCCTCCTCCTTGAACAGCTCTCACTTGCTCGAATTCTCATCTTGCAAGATTTATTTATAGTTTTGTGGTTCTTCACCATTTGTCTGTACAAAGTCTGGTTTTCCTGCCTTTGGTGCTCTGCCACTTTTTAGGAAATTGATATTCTTCTACTTCCCCATAATGCACCTTTGACTCATGTGTCCACGCCTGAGTAAACCTGCAGTCATATATAGTGTGTCAGTTTTCTTACCCCGTGCCAGTACTAATGTTCTTTTGGTAACCTTTCAGGTGCTATCTGAGAAAACTACCGAGTGACCACTCTCATTGAGCTACCCAACTGAGATGAGCTTTTTCTTCAACTCAGGAACATGCATGACCTTTTGCAAAGTCCATTTGCTCTTATTAGGGAGTGTAATATTAAAGTCTCTCATCCCCACCACGTCCAGAGCTTTTCCATCAGCTAGATATATCTTCCCAAAGTTACTTGCAACGTACTTTTGCATTAACTCTCGGATGGACGGTGTATGGAAGGAAGCCCCTGAATCGAGTATCCAATCATTAACAGAACTGTGAATTGTCAGCAATAACACATCCTGTATTTCTTCAGTGACAACATTAACGTCATCATTTTTCTTCTTCTTTGGATTCATGCAGTTTCATTTTATGTGGCCAACCTTGCCACAATTCCAACTGATTGTCTGCTGACTAGACTTTGATTTTGATCTTTCTCTGTTTGAGTTCATGTTATGTGACCTCCCTCTGGAATCAACATTCAGCTCGAACTTGAACACGAGGCCTCGCCAGAATCCTTTCTGCGTATCTCCTCAGCTAAAATCAAATCACAAATATCATCATATTTCAGATTAGATTTACCTACAGAACTGCTAACTCTCATCCTCATGACTTCTCAACTATTTGACAATGAAGTCAACAATATCAGTGCACGTATCTTATCATTGAAATCAATTTCAACAGACGACAACTGATTTGTGATAGCTTTAAAATCATTCAGGTATTGAGCACAGACACGTCTTTTGACATCTTCAAGTTGAATAACCTTTTCATTAGGTGCACCTTGTTATTCGTCGATGGCTTTTCATACATACCTGATAAAGCTGCCTTGAGATCTACAGTAGTCCTCTCCTTGATGACGTTGTGGGTAATCAATCTCGACAGGGTTAATCGAATAACCCTCATAACTTGTCAATCCAACATATTTCATTCCGCCTCGTCCATCTTTTCTGGTCACTTTTCCAGTAACGGAAGATGAAGTTTATTCCCATAGAGACAATCCTCTATGTGTATCCTCCAGTAAGCAAAATCTATGTCTTGAACATTTCAATCCTCGATGTCATCACTTTGTCTTCTCCCATCGTTCTTTCTTATATTCAAACATAGGGCTCTGATATCAGTTATTGTGAAAAACGACGACAATAAAATGAAAAAATGGAACGAGAAAAAATTGCACACAGGAAAACATAAGAGAGACACATATTTACGTGGTTCGACAAATTTGCCTACGTCCACAGAGCTACAGAGTATTTTATTTCTTCGAGAAATTACAATGTCGAGCGCCTCGACGTTTACAAGAAAATCTCTATTTTCTTCTCTCACTCCCTCTCTCTCTCTCTCTTCATCTATTTCTTCTTAAAGGACTTGACTTGACCTTGCTTGGCTTGTTTATGACAAGCCATAAGATGTTATTTATAGAAACAAGGAGAGCGGTAGGTGGGATGTGATAGGTGAGCGGTAGGTGAGATTCTTAATTATGAAACTAATTAAATTACGGTGGACTGAGTTTCCACATTACCCAACATTTATTGTTAATAAGAATGAGAAATAATCATTTATAATTCAAAATAGGCCTTTAAAATCTATACATAGACATTAATTCTAATTTTGTATGCATAATCAAAGTCACCCATGATTAATAGCTACTATTATTTTGATTACTTATAAAGTTGTTCAACGATCATTTATGCATCCATAGACCCATTAGGCATCTCTCCACCAATGTCTTAGGATGCATGCATTATATTAAGATGCTCTAATGTTCATGATTGAAGACATCCACCTAATTTTACTATTGATGTGATGTTTACTAAATCCATATTTTTACATTTGGCATGTACCAATTTTCAAGATATGATACCAATAATTAGAAGTTAACAACACTTGCCAATTTGCTCAGCCTGTTGTGATGTAAGGAAAGTGATGGACTTGACCATGTCTCCATGCCCTCCCTTCATTTTATTGACATTATCTCCTCTTTGTATTACTTCATGAGTCAATCTTCAACTACATTAATGGCTTGTATTATCACCTTATATAAGTTTGAGGAAGGACAAGCTATTAGAATCTTAGTTTAAATCTAATGAATTTATTCAAGCTTGGGAAAGACTATTTTATTTTGTTTATCTAAGTTTTTAAAGTAATATGATCTTTCAGTTCCGGGATATGTACTATTTTTCAACTCTTTATATATTAAGGTAATGCTATAATCGAGCCGAGTTAAGCCAAGCATGCATTGGATTGGAATTGGGTTCGTCATACTATAGGTTTTGTTCATCTTTGGCTCGGGTTTGAGTCAAGTATTTAAATGAATGTTCGTAGTTGTTTAAAGTTTTTAATAATCATGCTTAATTTGAATTTGAGTTATTTATATTAATTGAATGAGTATAACAATTAGTTTACTCAACAAATTAAAATTTTCAAGTAGTGCGTTATTTTTCATATAAGTTATTAATAAATAACTTTATGAATCTAAACAAATAAAGCAATGAATAAATTTGAAATTAGTATATAAGTACTTTATATAAAGTAAATACAATAATAATTTTTTTTTCAATTAATTAAAATAAATATGTACTAATAAACTAGTTTATTAAAAATTTAAAAATAAGAATTGCATTAACTTGTATGCATATTTCATGCCATAAATTACTGTGAAATAATCGGTCAATCACGTAAGTATACATTTCAATCATGTAATATACAGATAAAGAGTTTACTTATCGATCTCACGAAGGGGAAGTTCTAGTTTACTAAACCGCTACATCTAGTTTAAAGTGATCGAAATGGAAATTATGAAAATCCAGTCATAAAAATAGCAGCAAAACAGGAAAAAAAAACATTAAACAAATATGGTAGTCGTGCAAAATATATGGAGCGACTTTGAGTTCTTCAGAGTTAATGAGGCTAGTGCTCTTATGACATCAACAAAATGTTCTCTCGATATTTTCTCTATGAGTTCCCCTACGTGATAATTTACAAGTAGAGAGAAAATACTCCGCAACCTATTTCTTGGTCATAAAAAAATTTGGATATTATATTACAGTTAGGAGGGACTTAATCATACAATGTTCAAAAAATTTGTTCAATCCCTAATATAGGTTAACTTTCCTAATGACAAAATATATATTTCACCAAGCTATTGTGTATTAACCTACTCGTTCTTCTAATCAGTAGTTATAAGTGCTAAATCATGAGAGGTTCTAACTTTCTAATTGGTAAGATCATGAGTAAACGACAATCAAAAGATTGACACATCAACTTATGAAAATAAAAGGCACATGAAACGTTTAAGTAGAAAAACTCACGATTAAAACAACGAGAAAAACCCTTCCCATACATCACAAGAGCATAAAAAACTATTAGCTACAAGGACATAACATAGCAAAAAAAGGTGAAAGATTTCATTGCAAACTGAAGAAACAGGTGCAAGAAAGTACACAAATTTACAACTAAACCTAATGTTCTTCACAATACACCATGTCTTTGCCTTATAATAAAATCACTCCACGATCTCCCTCAAACACAACCCTCGATACCTCTCTCTCACAAACAAACTCATTAAACTCCAAGGAAAAAGAACTCTGGAAGCTTTCTACCCAAAGAGAGAAGGGATAAATCCCTAGTGTTTGAAGTTGAAACCCCAACTATTGGTGAAAGAAACCTTCAAAGTATTGCAAAAAAAAACTCATCTAGGGTGTTCCAATGCACGTCCTTATATAGAACTCACCTAAACTATCTTTGAATAGGTTATCAAAATTGCACTAGATGGACCATGGTGTAGCTACACTAGTATCCGGTGTAGTTACATCATAGTTCGACATAGCTACGCCAAGGTTTGGCATAATTATGTCGGACAAAACTCCATGGAATCACCAGATAATTATACCGCATAGTGGTGTCATTACGCCATTCCAACAACTTGCCCTTTCATGCTTTAGTTATGTCAGACAAAACTCCATGGAATCGTCAGATAATTACACCACCTAGTGGTATAATCATGCCATTCCAACAACTTGCCCTTTCATGCTTTGACTCCACAACACATATTCAACCACTGCAATATGCAAAATGTCACAAAAACATACCCCACAAGCATAAAATCATCATAAATAGAGAATAAAATATAGTATTTAAAAGAGGAAAACAATTTAAATTTAGATCATATCATATTCACTAATAAAAAATACATTAACTTAAAAGGCTAAAAGAATTATGAATACTTACATAGATAATGAGTAAACAAACGAGTTAAAACTGTTAAAGAGGGGGAAAAGACCATGAATAGTAAGTGTTGAGCAAACTTCATATGGTTTTTTTTAGAATATATGATATTACACAATTAATGTGATTATATAATCAAAAATAGAAATTATATTTTGAAACTATGATAATATAATATTAAATATATGATAGATTGAATATGATGGATAATGATATATTAAATAATGATTAACGTTATTTAATAAGTTAATATTAATAGAATAAATATATAATAAAAAAATAATCTTAAAATATAATTGATATTAAATTATAATATATAATTATTAAGTGCATAATTAAACAAATTTCACTTAATTAATTTTTTTTAAATTAATATATCATTTATAATATAAGTAAAATTGCTCTTAATATCTATCATTTAACAAAGTACTTATTGAACAACAAATAAATTTGTTCATAAACATAAATAAGTGAAAAAGACCGTGTTTAAATTTAATTCATTTAATATTCAAGTCTTTAAAAATGTTCCAACTTATTTATTTACTAATTCAAACCAACTTGATCTAGTGTTAATCATGCTAAAATTGGGTTGTTCATTGGGTAAACTAGTTCATTTACAACCCTAATGTGGGGATCTTAATGCATAATGCAAAAAATTACATAATGCTTAATCTCTATTTTTATAGATTTTCTAATGCAAAAAAAAAAAAAAACAATTTTGGAATATTCAAATCAAAATTTAGTTATTAGGGACATCAATGTGTAGGTGTGTAAACGAGCAGAGCTTGAGCCAACCCAAGACTTATTCGTGTTCGGCTTGTTAAAATTTAGTTTTGTTCAAGTTCAGCTCGTTTACTTAACGAATAATGAGAACACGAGCTAGTTAATGAACAAAATACAAACTGTTCACAAACGAGCTTTTTTGATAGCCCTACTGTGAGATAGAATTGTGCTTAGACTTGTATTTTTTCTTTTGGACATTTAAATACATACCAACCAAATCCTAATTATTTACATATCTAACGTCTAAATTTAATTATTTTTATTTATATCACCCAAAT
>NEWO01000117.1:1190448-1232806 GCA_003013225.1 Phalaenopsis aphrodite
TTAAAATATAGTATAAAAATCAATATAAAAATGATATAAATAAATATTATCATTTAATTATTTAATTATTTAAAGTCAAAACGAACTTAACAAGAACACAAACATTTGCTTGTGTTCGGCTAATTTATAAATCAAGCTAAAAAAATTTATTCGTATTAGTCTCACTTACATAACGAATGGATTAAACACGAGCTACTTAACAAGTCAAATATGCAAACAACAAATTTTTTTGAAATAAAATAAAAAACAAAGTTATAAATATACAGAGCAGTAGAGCACACGTCAGCTCTTCCGAATCGGATGGGAACCGAGTCTCCAACCGAGGAAGAGGGAGATTTACCGCCCAAATTTGTAAATTTGTAATAGGGCGAAAACTCCCGCTAAAATTTCACAGATTTCTTGCCCCCTTCTTCAATTGTTTCTCTTCTCTCCCATTTTGATATCGAAAGCAGAGACCTTTCAGGCATTGGCATCTGGCCCTGTCTCCTTGATCTTCTTCTTTATCCCCACCGATCGGTTCGTTTCAGGTGGACGAACTCCAAGTTATAGCTGCGTTTTTTGCTGTTCTTTTGGATTATTTCGTCTCCAGCTGAGGGTTTCCTCGCAGGGAGAACATGATGGATATTGCTCACTTGGAAAAGATGGGAAGAGAGCTCAAGTGCCCAATTTGGTAACGCATGCCCCCCCTTCGTCCTTCTTTTCTTCGATTCATTCCTCATCCTCCTCTTCCACCTGCTCAAATGAGACTGCTGATCTTGATTTTTTTTACAGAAGTGCCGTTTTGTTGAGATTCAGTTTCAAGTATCTTTGAAAGTTTGCTTTTTTATTAAAAAGAAAAAAAACTTACTTTTTAGTTCACTATGTTGAACTTATTTTTAATAAAATATTGCCATACACATTTTGGAATGATTTTTCATCTCATCTTGCTCACTAATGTAAGGTAGCCAGTTTTCCAAATAGAAAATGCACTAATTGTTTTTGTCAATCCCCATTTTATAATCATGTATTTTCCCATTGAAATAAAAATACTTGTGTGGCCACCAATTTTCACTCATTTAACATCATGTTGGATAAGAAAACAGTTAAGTAGTTGCCACAATGGCTATGTATTTGATTGTTTGTTCGACATTTTTGCAGCTTGAGCCTCCTGAAAGCTGCAGTTACGCTTGCCTGCAATCATGTCTTCTGCAAGTATGCGTCTAAATCTTTAACATCTCCCTAGTTATTTGGTTGTGGTTAATGATATTGTTTTCTATGTTCAGCTCATGCATTGTGGAATCAATGAAGTCCGTCTCTTCTTGTCCAGTATGCAAAGTGCCATTTCGGCGCAGAGGTACATCAGACATCTTTTCACATTGTGTCTTTTTATGTACTTGTCACAAGTATTATATACTTCTTAATCTTTAGATGGTTCTGAAAATGTGAAACTTAGTATGATAGTCTTATTATATTTTCAATGATCATTAATGGTAAAGCATATGACATGCAATTGGAATAGGAAACAAAATATGCAACAACATATTAAATGTACATGAAGTATTTTCTAGGCATATTTGATCTACAGTGTCAAAACCAGGCCAAATTTCATGCAACACAAATTTAAACACGTTGTTCTTGCTATGGAAAGCATAAGGTACATATACTATTATCCTTAAATGATTTACAAATATTTGTTAGGATTTGTAGAAATTTTTCTTCTTCTATCTTTTACTTAACGGTTTTATGAAAGTATGAAAAAATTGTTGGTATGACTTTTTTTCACCTATTTTTGTCTTTTAATTAACTTGTGAAATGAAAGATTAAAAGCTGAATGTATTCAACTTTTTTGCATTCTATGTTAAATCATATTACTACTGTTTAGAGTGTACAGTTTATGCAATTTTTATCTCCAGTATGGCCAAGTTTTCTTATTTTTAAATCTAGAAAATTTTTCTCTAACATAGGGTTTGGACTATATGCAATTGATCAACCATTGAGATATTGTTAGAATGAAAGTATTGATAAGGGTATAATCATTTCGACTCTTCTTAATTTGACTTCATATAGTTCACGAGTTCAGTTTAATGAACTGTTCGGAAAATTAGGGTGAAGAAAATCAAAACGACACAAATCCAGAAGAACACAGAGATTTAACGAGGTTCGGCAAAGATGCCTACGTCCTCGGGAGCAGAGCGACGAGTTCCTTTCAATATTCAGAAAATAGGTTACAGAATATAGGATACCTCCTGGGGTTACTAACATGCCTATTTATAATTCCAGGAGTAAACCCTAGGCACAATATGTAATTACAACATTACCCCTGTACCAAACCGCGAGGCTTTGCCCCTGTACCCTAACCCACGTAACTTCCCAATTTAAACAGATTCTTCCGCTCCGCTCCGCTTTGATCCAGCATATGTCCCGATATGGTATATGAGCCATACCATAACAAATCTTCATCTTGGCGAATATCCAGCCCCTTAGGAGAAAAATACCTGTGAGTTACATCTGCACCACTGTGGGTTGGGCCACCATGCTTCTCTAGCAACTGAAAACATTCGACAAGTCCAAGCAATGCAAGAACTTGTTGATAGTAACTGGCTTGGTTAACATATCAGCTGCATTCTCATCAGTATGAACCTTCTGCAACAGTATCTCCCCAGAAGCAATCAACTCTCTGATCTTGTGATACCTGACATCAATGTGCTTGGTTTTCGCATGGTACAACTGTTTTTTAGCCAGATAAATAGCACTCTGACTATCACAATGCAACTGAACTTCACCTTGCTTAACGCCCAGTTCCTTTACTAGCCCAGCAAGCCATAAGACTTCTTTAGCAGCTTCAGCTACTGCCATGTACTCAGCTTCAGTTGTAGATAATGCCACAATAGACTGAATTGTTGATTTCCAACATATAGGTCGTTCACCAAGGGTAAACACATACCCAGTTGTAGACCTTCTGCCATCCAAATCACCTGCGTAGTCTGAATCAACGTACCCCACAACTGAAGGATCATTCTGCTGATTACAACAACAACAACAACAACAACAAAGCCTTAATCCCACTACGTGGGGTCGGCTACATGAATCATTCTGCTGACTGCCAAAAATAATTTCATATCCTACAGTACCATTCAGATACCTGAAAATCCACTTGACTGCTTCCCAATGTCGCCTTCTAGGTTTAGCCATGTATTTGTAGACTTGACTAACAGCATGAGCAAAATCAGGACGAGTACATACCATAACATATATCAAGCAGTCAACTGCACTGGCATATGGAACCTTTGTCATGTCTTCTATTTTTATATCAGTCTTAGGACACTGTTTTGAAGAAAGCTTAAAATGATTTGCCAAAGGAGTGCTCACATGCTTTGCATTGATCATCTCAAATATTTCCAGCACTTTCTCAACATAGCCTCGTTGAGATAGACATAATCGTCTTGAGCCTCTGTCTCGATGACTCTTCATTCCAAGAATCTTCTTCGTAGGATCCAAGTCTTTCATGTCAAATTCCGGGTTCAATAAAGCTTTCAAACCACAGACATCGTCATATTCTTTGCAGCAATCAGTATATCATCAACATACAGTAACAAAAAAAAAATAAAACCATCATTAAGGCTCTTCACATAAACACAACAATCATACTCACATCGCCTATAGCCAATCTGCATCATGTAGGAGTCAAACCGCTTGTATCATTGTCTTGAAGACAGTTTCAACCCATACAACAATTTTTTTAACTGCAAACCAGATGCTCCTGTCCAGATTGAGTGAACCCTTCTGGCTGCTCCATGTAAATATGCTCATCCAAATCACCATGCAAGAAAACAGTTTTAACATTCATCTGCTCCAAATGCAAATCGCAAATAGCTACTAATGCAAGCACCGCCCTGATTGAAGTATGTTTGACCACAGGAGAAGATTTTATCATAATCTATCTATTTCTGCTGTAAAAATCCTTTTGCAATCAATCGAGTCTTAAACTTTTCCCCTTTTTTTCTGATACTGCTAGTTTCCTTTTGTAGGCCCATTTGCACCCAATAGCCTTCTTTCCCTCTGGAAGCTGAACTAGCTCCCAAGTATGATTTTTCTGCAAAGACTCTATCTCCTCAACCATTGCACCAATCCATTTCTCTTTTTCCTGGCTAGTGATAGCTCCTTGAAAAGTGATTGGATCATCGTTACTGATGAGAAGTGCACATAAGACTAAGTCTTCATAACCCAATCTGCTAGAAGTCTTTATATTGGTGTGTCTCTATCTATCTCTGACTTGATTGTAATTCTGCAGATCATCTGGAATAGAATCACCATGTGTTGGATTTGAACTTTCATCTTTGTCAAAAGCTACTGGCTGTTGTTCTAAATCCACCTGCATTGCATCTGAACTGGAATTGTTCCCTGACACCTTGTCTTGGTTCTACTGTAACATAAATTGCTCAGCAAAAACTGCATCTCTGCTGATCACCATCTTCTTTGCAATCAAATCCCAAAGCTTGTATCTTTTCACACTTTTCTTGTAGCTCAGAAAGATGCACTTCTTAGATTTTGCATCAAGTTTGGATCTTTCATCTCCAAATACATGCACATAAGCAGGACATCCAAAAATCTGTAAATGATCAAATTTAACTGGATTACCTGTCCATACCTCTTCTGCGACCTTGCCATCCAATGATGCTCGAGGTGATCTATTAATGAAATAGCATATCATATTCACAGCCTCTGCCCAGAAACTCTTAGGAAGTCCTGCATTTAGTCTCAAGCATCTTGCCCTTTCAGTTAAGGACCTCTTCATCCTTTATGCCACACCATTCTGCTGTGGTGTTTTTCACACTAAAAAATGCCTCTCAATCCCATGCTTCTCACAAAACTTCTGAAACTGTGAATCTGTGTACTCCGTGTCATTATAGGACCTCAAATACTTAATATTTGTGTCAGTTTGGTTCTCCACCTCAGTTTTTCACAGCTTGAATTTAGAGAAGACTTTAGATTTCTGCTTCAAGAAATACATCAAAACTTTTCTGGAGAAATCATCAATAAAGGTAATGAAATATTGAGATCATCCCAATGACAACTCTCTAGTAGGACCCCATACATCAGAATGCACATAATCAAGAATTCCTTCAATTTTGTGCTTTTCAGTCATAAAACTGACTCTAGTCTGTTTTTCAAGAATACAGAACTTACAAATATCGAGCTTGCAACTTTTAACTTTATGCAACAGATTTCTTCTATGCAATTCCGCCATCCCACGTTCACTGAGATGACCAGACGCTTATGCCATGGCTTTGTGCTGTCATTATCTGACTCAACAGAATGAATTCCACCTATAACTGATCTCCCTAATAGTCTGTAGATATTACTTGCAGTCAACTTTCCTTTCATCACCGTCAGTGCACCCTTAACAATTCTGATGGTTTCCCTATCCTCATCTGTTTTAGGAATAAAATCATTTATGTGTAGAGTACCCAAAGAAATCAAATTCTTCTTCAAATCTAGAATATGTCTGACATCACATAACGTTCTAACAGTGTCATCATACATCTGAATTCTGACTTCTCCAATACCAACTATATTGTAGCATCTATCATCACCCAAATAGACTGAGTCAGAATTAGTTGACCTGTATGAAGTAAATCACTCTCTGTTAGGTGTTATGTGATAAGAACACCCTGAATTAAGAATCCATGCATCCGTGAACTGAGTTGATGAAATTGAGAGCATATCGTCATCACTGCAATATGAATTTTCATTCTGCACCACATTTACAGACTTTGATGAAGTATCACCTTTCTCCCCAGTCTGCTTCTTCAGCTTTGGACAATCTTGTTTTATATGACCTGGCTCCTTGCACTTGTAGCAATGAATTTCTTTTTTGCCTCTAGACTTTGATATGGAATTTCGCCTTCCAAATCCCTGATCTTTCTTCTTTCCACGATCCTGCTTATTCTTCACATATAAATTGTCACCGCGGGAGCTTTCTCCTGCATTCTGCTTCCACTGGTTGTGAGCCAACAACGCTGCAGTAATCTCATCAACTTTGATAATTTCTTTCTCACATGTCAGAGTAGTCACCAGGTGTTCATAGGAAGAAGGCAACGAACACAACAAAATCATCACTCGATCTTCGTCGTTTGTAGATCTCGCCTGTAGGCAAAACTTCCTTCGCGGAACTCTGATCGAAGCCCTAACAGAACTCTGTCGTTACTGCCGCCAAATCTTCTTCCTTGCACCGACGAAATTTCTTCCTTGCCCTTGGACCTTGGCTCTGATACCACTTGTTGGGAAAATTAGGGCGAAGAAAATCAAAACGACACAAATCCAAAAGAACATAGAGATTTAACGACGTTCAGCAAAGATGCATGCGTCCTTTGGAGCAGAGCGGCGAATTCCTTTCAATATTCAGAAAACATGTTACAGAATAGAGGATACTACCTGGGGTTATTAACAGGTCTATTTATAACCCCATGAGTAAACTCTAGACACAATATGTAATTACAACATTAACCCTGTACTAAACCGCGGGGCTTTGCCTCCGCACCCCAATCCACGTAAGTTCCCAATTTGGACAGATTCTTTCGCTCCGCTCCGCTTCGATCCAGCGACTGTCCCGATATGGTATATGAGTCATACCATAACATGAACTAACATGTAAAGTTTGAGCTAACTCACTCATTTAAACATATTAATATATATTCCATTCTAACATATTAGAATGTGAATGTTTAATTATAAAATTATGAAAATAACTTATAAATTATTTTTCTCCCCTCTAACTCCCCTAATATTTTCAAATGGCTATCCATAGTCTATGTAGCATTATAATATAAATTGGATAGTGAGCTGGCTTTAATTTATGTTCAAACTTGACTCGACTTATTTGCATCCTTAAATATATGTGGTTTTTTTCCATTTGATATCAAGCTTATTTAGAAACTTTATCTCAAGCGATTCATTAGTGATTCTTGTTGGTCAGCTGTGGATATTGAATCCACAAAGATTGATGCTAGCCATCCCCAATTTCCCCACAATTTCTTTTTTTCAACATTGGAGGGCTTAACATTTGTACTCGTTAAAATCTAAAATTTTTTTAAAGGGTTTCTTTTGTATCATAAGTTTTTTTACCTTATTGCTCTCCACGGTATCCTCCAAATTTGTTTCACTTGAAAGCAACTTATTTTGAAGAAGTCCTTGTTGATCGCTCGTGGATATTGAATCCACAAAGATTGATGCTAGCCAAACTACACCAATTTTCCCACAATTTCTTTTTTTTCGTCATTGGAGGGCTTAATATTTGTAGTACTTGTTCAAATTTAAAGTTTTTTTAAAGGGCTTCTCTTGTATCATAAGTTTTTTTACCTTATTTTTTCTCCACGGTATCCTCCAAATTTGTTTCACTTGAAAGGAACTTATTTTGAAGAAAAAGTACATCCTATTGAATCATATGATATATGTGATATATATATATATATATATATATTCCAATGCCAGTGAAGCTGCTGATGCCTCTTTTCTTGAAGTTGGAGCTTGCTTGTACTACATATGCTTTCTTTAATTATTTCAGAGGTCCGACCTGCTCCGCATATGGATAACTTAGTAAGCATCTACAAAAGCATGGAAGCTGCTTCAGGATTTAACATATCCACATCACAAGTATCCCCTCCCAAAAATGCTGGTGACATTCTATCCTTTTTTTTAGTCGATTCTCTCTCATAATCAGCTATTGAGAGAATGAAGAAAATGTTATTTATGCACCAGCAACTACCTGTCTATGCTTTTATGCCTTCTTATTTGTGTATTAGTTCATGTATAATTTTACTCACGGCTTCAATCGTTCCCTTTTTTTTTATTCCTTCAGTTATAAAAATATGTGCATATCACTTAAACATCTGCCTATACATTCTTTTTGCCAGAGAAGCCTTCTCAAGTAGCTGATTATAAAAAAACTAATGCATTAGAGAGTACTATGATGTCGCAATCAAGTTCTAAGGGTAAGAGGTTATCTAGAGGAAAGAGAAAGAAAATGGAGAAGGTTGATTCTATAACTTCTAATCCATGCCCGCCAACCAGGCCTTCCTTTTCATCCAATAAAAGAATACACGTGACACCATACCCCATTTCTGAGACTCCAATATCACAAAAAAGGGCCAATAAGTTGGTAGTTTCAAACAATGAAGATACAAATATAGTTGAGTTACAGGATACCAATGATCTAGCTTACAAAGGGCTGGAAGATTCTACGTTACAACCATTCTTTTGGTTGAGAGAAGCAAATGATGAGGATGAGGGTTTAGAAAGGACAATTACCCCGGAAATGACAAGTTTAACAACACCCAAAAGTATTCCATGTTTTAGTGATATCAAGGATTCTGACGATGACAGTACTCCTAAGAAACTAACCCCCATAGTAAGAATTGAATCTCTTAATATCAAAAAAATAGTAGCAAGCTTAAAAAAAAAAAAACTGTCCTTACTTTTGCCGTTCTTCAATTACAGAGCAAGTCTGCTACACAAGAAGCTTTTGATAGCGAAATGTTTGAATGGACTCAAAGGGCTTGCTCACCTGAGCTCTTTTCAACGCCACCGACGGAACAGGTGCAGTTAGTTGGCCATATCCATTACAATCTTTTTTTGGAGTAGTGTTTCACATAGTTATTAATCAACACATTTTTTACACATTTTATGTTGCATGCTATACATAAGAGGGTTGAGTTATGAGGTGGGGGGCAAACATCCCATTTTTTATGCTCACTGTTTTTAGAGTAGTGAATTCACTTAGTAGTTCATTGAAATGCAGAAAGCAGGAGGAAAAAGATCCAGCGGGTTTCAGGAAGATAAATGCGGAGAAAAATTCCCTGCCAATGGCAACTATTCTAGAGATCTTGAGAGCTCTAAGCCATGTCAACTTGATGAGGGTAATAAAACCACAAGAAATTCATGTAAGAAGAAAGGGACATTGAAAAAAAGACGCAAGCAAAATAAAGAAAAGAAAGTGGAGGCATATACTCACGAAACTGCTATCATTTCCTTGAATGAAGATGATCAGTTTGGCTCTAATGAAATGGTTGAAGGCTCAAGGCAAGAGAAGGAGCCTTCAAAACAGAAATCTCTTTTAAGATCCAAAAGGAAAGTTTATAATAGTCATAAATTCAATTTACTTGAACCCAAAGCCCGCTTAAAAAGGCAGTTGAAAGAAATCAATGGATCTGCTGAAGTGAATAAACAGATTCCTGCTAAACCTGCCGAAGAAATCCAGAACCAAGAGATTGAAGATGAGTCTATGACATTGGCAAGCCATGGTAAGTCGATGGAAGTTGTGGATGTAACGACAAAAAGCCAGAAAAGAAGCAAGAAAGTCTCATTCAAATCACCAAAACAGATCAAAAGATTGTCTTTAGACTGTGTTGAATTAAAAAAAGCTGATGCTAATATTCTGAGCAATCATAGTAAAGATAAAACAACAAATCATGAAATCGAGAAAGCAAATTCTAGGCTTCAGTTATTATCTTGTAAACAGAATCAAGGTTGTAGAACCAGAGTAAATCAAAATATCCAGATGGGTGTTGTAAGGAAACGTGAACAGAGAAGGCCGCATATGCAAGATGTTGACGATTTATCAAACATGGTTTCTCACAAAAAACAACATTCTTCCACAAACAATCTTATGCCAGACATTCAAACTTGTATGAATCTACAGAAGTGTTGTCTTTCATCAAGAAGCAAGGAACTTCCTCACCCTACCATGAATGAAGTTACAAGAAAATGCAAAAATATTCATTCCCCAATTAGATGCGCTTTCTGTCACTCTTCTAATGATTTAGAGGTAGCTACTTGTAAACATATCGGGTGCTATAGCTCCTTTATTCTTCTTAGTTTACTTTGATGGTGTCTAGAACTTGCAGGTTTCTGGAGAAATGATGCACTATTGTGATGGGAAATCTGTTGATGAGGATCATAATGGAGGAGTTAATGTTATTCATTCTCATAAGAACTGCGCTGAATGGTCCGCGATACTACGAAAAAAAAACATGTTGCTTTTATGTTTAGTGCTCAGAACATTAAAATTCCTTTTTTGATTAAAATCTGAATCTGTCTTCCATTTAAGGGCTCCTGATGTATACTTCGAAGAGGATTTGGTCATCAATCTCTCAACGGAATTAGCAAGAAGTAGAAGGATCACATGCAGCTGCTGTGGCATCAAAGGAGCTGCTCTTGGATGCTTTGAGAAGAGCTGTCGACGGAGCTTCCACTACCCTTGTGCTAAACAGACTCCAGAATGCCGCTGGGATTATGTAAGTGATGAGACAATACATGATAAAAAAAAAATTACAGAAAATATATTCTAGCTAATTTTTTAGGTGGGATAATGTAAGTGTTATTCAAGTACAAACATTAACAAGACAGCAATTTAACCCCAAATCTAACACCATAATGCTCCATACCATAAAACAAAATGTTCATTATATTATAGTTGCAAAAGCTTATGTAAAGCCATAACTTGACAGGAAAACTTTGTGATGCTGTGTCCTTTGCATTCATCATCCAAATTGCCAAGTGAGATGTCTGAATTGCAAAAGCTGAGCATAAAAGCATCTGCATCAAAAGGGTATGTTCTTTCTATCTCTCTCTCTTTTTTCTAGAAAAAAATGTTATATATTTTGCTTGAGCAATATTGGATACAATTACTCTAGTTAAGGCATTTATTTCTGACTTCATAAATTTATATTTAGCTCTTTTTCCATTGGCTGTAACTTCTAGAAAAACACAGCTCAAGACGACTAATGATAAGAATAGCTTGTGGGCGTGGCCTGCTGGATTGCCTTGCAAGTGGGTCCTTTGCTCCTCCGGCCTTTCTGGAGCTGAGAAGGTAAAGGATATTAATTGATTTACTAAAACTGAGTTCGAAGAAAAAAGAAAATTTTAGCTTCAGAAAGTTTTTACCTGTTTCTTTATTCAGGAAATATTATCAGAGTTTGCAAGGTTGACAGGCATATCTATATCAAAAGCGTGGAGTTCAGCGGTTACTCATGTGATTGCATCAACTGATGATAATGGATCTTGCAAAAGAACTTTAAAGTTTCTGATGGGTATTCTCTGTGGAAAGTGGATATTAAGCATTAAGTGTGAGTGCATTTCCACCAAGTTGCAAGGCAAAATCAGATTACAAGCATAGGTGCTGAAAAGTTACTTGAATGTTGCATTGAATTCTAACATGTTTCCATTGCTCAGGGATTAAAGCTTGCATGAAGTTCATGAAACCAGTTGATGAAGAAAAATATGAAATCACCGTTGATGTCCACGGAATTCACGATGGACCACGGAATGGACGAACGAGGATTATTAACAAGGTGACTTCCATCGTAAACCTTTTTATTGGGTGGCATTTAGATACATACCACAAAATTCCTATGTATTTACATATCTAACACCTAAACTTTAATTTTTTGCATCTATACCATCCAAATATCTGATGTCACTTAGAAAATACCACCATTTTAAATTTTAAAAAGTGAAAAGCACCTTGTTATGCATGGGTAAGGATGTAAATAGGGCTGTAAATTTGGCTCGTTTTTCGCAAATATCTTGTGTTTGGTTTGTTAAGCAACTCATGTTTGGCTTGTTTGTTAAGCCTAACGAGTCAAACATGAACAAATTTTTAAGCTCGAAATGTAAATGAGCCGAACATGAACAAAAGTTTGTTCGCTCGTGTTTGGCTCTAATTGACTCAAAAATAAATAAATATATGCATCATAAATATTCATAAAATTAAATATTTTAATTAATTAATTTTTATACAAACAGTTTTTTAGAAAAAAAATATTATTTTAATTTTATTTGGAAATTTAATTATTATAATAATTTTATATTCTAACGAGTCAATTTCGAGTCAAACACGAAGACACTGTTCACGAGTCATTTCGAAAACGAGCCAATTTCGAATGAGCCGGACACGAGTCCAACCTGAGCTCGTTCAGGCCTGGGTTGTTTACAGCCCTAGAGTAAATACACAGGAATTCAGTAGTATGTATATAAATCTTCCTTTTTTTTGTTGGGTCGGTGTTGAGCACAGTGTTGAGGAAGAAAGGTAATACCACTCAACCAAAAAGACTTGTGATGCTTCATCATAAAGGAATTCATGAGCATTCCATCATGCTTGTTATGGAAAAGCAGTTAAAAACCTTTTATGGCTTTATTAAGTTCCCTGGCCACAAATTTTCATTCTTATTGAGATATTGATGAAATTCTCTCTGGTTTGATGTCAGGAGCCAAAGCTTTTCAGTGGATTTTGTTTCTATTTCTCTGGGGACTTTGTGGCTTCCTTCAAGGGCTATTTGCAGGATTTGATTACAGAAGCAGGAGGAAAGGTGTTACAGCGCAGACCGATTTCAAGAGAACTTACGAAGCAATTGGATGATTCTTCCGACACGACCTTCATTGTGTACAGCCTTGAGCTTCCTGAGAACAACAGAAGAACACAGAATGCAAAAGTTTTAGACCACAGGAAAGCTGAAGCCATAGCTCTTGCTGAAGATTGTGGAGCTAAAGTTGTGACAAACTCCTGGATTTTAGACTCCATTGCTGCCTCAACTTTGCAGGTTCTTCCAAGCTGAATTATTGATGATTCAAAGAACCCTAAAATGTTTACAAAGCAGATTTTTTCTCGTGTTTTATAAAAAAAGGTTAGCACTTGTGGACTAGGGAACTGGGCTGAGCTTTATTTTATGGTTTGGTACTGTTTATAATGAATATGTAGAACAATAAACTTTGGCTTCAAAATTAGATAAAATATTCTGTTTTATGCATCTTTATTGTTAAAATGTGCTCAGACATTTTTTAGTGTACTATTCACTTTGTAGTTTGAAAGTATGCAGAACCTCAATATTTAAAGGAGAATGTTCAATGATTGCTGGCTCTAAAAGGTAAATTAGCATTACCTTTTAGACTTAAAGCAATTGAGGATTGCGTAATGACCTGCCGTTGCTGAAAACGCAAAAATATTCTTCTGCTTCAAATGAGAAGGTGAGTTTCTTTGGTTGGAGCGAACTTATTTTAGATTGCAGCTTGTCTCCTGTTTGACAAATGACACTTTTTTAGAAAAAATTGATGAACATTGCCTTAATAAAATGTTCTTCCATACATTGCATTAAATCAATCATTCAGAAATGATTAGTGAGGTATAATGTTTGTTAATTTTTGCTTTCTTTCTTTCAAGTAAATTTTGTCACCTGGTGTCAATTAGACTAAAACTAGTTATTATCTTACTGTTCATTCTTGAGATACTTGAGCTAAGATAAAGTCCCATACAGATCAATAGTTGTCCATCCAGACTGTTTAAAGTAGTGTTTAGCGTCCATCCAAAAATGTTTCAGAACATTTTAAATTTAATTCTAGTCAAAATTTAATAAAATATCAAAAAATAAAGTTTCTAAGCCCAATTGACTCTTTTTCTCATGTTAGCTCTCCATATGTTGTCTAAAATTTCTAGTTCAGCTTCTATCTTTTTTGCTTTATTATGATCTTCAATTAATTTCCAGAAGACATAGTTCAACAAAGCCCAAAACTAAAAGCAACCTTAAATACCACAAAAACCTTGATTTCAAACACCAGAAACTCTAAATTCCTACAAAACTAATAATTTTCATTAATGACCAAATTGATGACAACAAAATCAACCAGTTTTTCAAAGTAATTTCTAACTATCAAGCAACCAAATGAATCCTCAGTGAATTAGTCAACTTTTCCTGTACAGGATGAAAACTGCAATTTATTTTAAGAATGAACTGCACATCTATTGGTGGTCTTTTCAGGCTTTATACAGTACTTACAAAGTTTAACTTTCCATCTTATAAATAAAAAAACAACAAGTGTAAAAATGCTGTGAGAATTGAATAAATTGGTTAGGAAAAGAACAATGCATTCATCATCTAAAGTTGCAGCAGCGAGCTTGGCCTCTCGCCAGTTTATCCCACAGGCAGATCATTTGCCTGGGAGATTGGTAATGCGAAGTGTAGTAATCATCCATGCAGCCATACTGGCAGAACTTCCAGTTGTGGGAATACCGGACCGGGGTGGAAGCATTGAACTCCTCAACCCACATGCCCATGCTCACATCTTCCATCTTGAACATCTGCATCCAGCCAACAAAATTCAATTTGAATTTTTCGTTAGGACATGTTTTAATATTATAAAATTTGATGATTTTATAGTTAGCAAACATACACTCAAGGTATGGTTCGCGTGCTTAGATACAATAAACTTTGCAATGTCGCTCGATATTATGTAACCAGGTCCATCGGCATATGGAGGATATACTTTCTCCGGCCACTCCTGCATCCGATGGAACCAACAATGTGAAAAAACTTATACCAATGTGAAAAAACCCTAAACAATAGCGGTGTTAAACATTGCTCGATAAGCCAACTCGACTTGAACTCGAATGAAAAAACTTATATTCATGTTGACCTGAATAAGTTTCGGGTTGATTCGGGCTATAAATTTTAGCCCGTTTAATTTCTTGGGTTAGGTTTGGGTTAACCTATCAACTCCAAACTGTCACTCAAAATATATTCGAATTTTACTTGAATTTGACCCAAATAACCTACAACATATGTTAAAATGGTTATTTAGGTCGAATTTGGGTCAATGAGTTGAATTTTCTGACCCATTTAATATTCGGCTCTGATTTGGATCTAACAAGTTTGGGTACTGTCTATTTCATGCCAGACCCAGACCCGACCCGCAAACCCAGTTTGAAAACCCCCTTGCAAAAATGTAGGCCACTTAATGATTGTTTATAAACACAACATTAATGGCCTGATGAATGTTTGTTCAAACAACTAACCTCATATGTTACTGCCCATTTTCCATTCCTGAGGGGCCTGTGGAAGATATTTAGATTACCCATATAAAGGGATTTCTGGCCAGCAGCATTATGCACCTCCCTCAGCACAACATCTAGCCGTACAAATGTATCATCATCGCATTTCATAATGTAAGCAGCAGTCAAGTTCTTTACCTGTAAGAGATGGGAGATGAAGAGGCAAAACATAAAACTAGGGAGCAAAAAATTCCAGAGCTACAAAATATACGCATATCATACTAGGAAGAGTGCTGATTATCAAAAAGGGAACATCCTTACCCCAAACTCACAAATTGCAACAGTTTTTAGCACCACTAGCTCATAACGATCCATGAATGGCAATATGATGATATCTCCAAAATATTCTGCTTCTCTCTTCAAAACCACATTAACTTCCTTCATTGGACTCTGTAATCAAGCTAATAGGATTTAGTATTGATGTCTCATCACAATCTTCTGCATGCAACAAGTATAATAAACCAGGCTGTAGAAGACAAAACATGTTATAAACATGATTTATTTCAAATTTTGATGAATAGTTTGCCCTTTTTTTCTACTTAGTTTTCAAGAAAATATAACATCCAGACTCCGGACGTAAATTGCATCCATGGTCCAATGATGGGGAGCCATGTGTCAAGTGGGCCCCACCGCAATATACCGGCATTGGCCAGTGCTAAAAGCGATAGAGCCCATTTAACATGTGACGCCCCATCATTGGACTCCGGATGCATCAGGAGTCCATATGTAATAATTTTTCTTAGTTTTTAGAGAGAATGCATACCAAAAGAGCTGTTATGGTTAAGTTGCCTGCCAAAATCTCCTGTCATGTCCAATCCACTAAGAAATGCAAACAATTCTGACAGATTATGAATTCTATCCATTAATAACCAGCCGCTATTTCGATTTGGTATCTCAAAAGCCTAGAAAACAAAATTTCTACTTTCAATTCTTAGTTCTAGTAAGGTACCCAAAACTCAGGCTCAAAAACTTTTATAATCTATATTATGTGATTGAGAGTTCTCTCTCTCTCTCTATCTCTGATTCTGAACTTTCATCTGTAATCCCTTACACCTCTGTTATAACAATTGTTTACACTGCATGGAAAGAAGTTAGAATCTACGTAAAACCAAAATATGGAGTCTCAACCACTGCCAAAGTTGAAGATGTCGATTTTAATTCATAAAGGCATTGAATTGATAGTTTCTCTTCTCACTGTTGGCAATGCAATGAAAAAATGCTTGACCTTCGCTGTATTTAATAACACGTTACTAGGATGGCTTTATCATCATATTCTAGGAAGTATTTCCTCCTTCGCTAACTTTAAACAACAACATAAGTTCAATTCACTAGTTCTTAGAAGTCATTGAAGAACCCTCAAGCTTATAGCCAAAGGTTGAGTGAGTCACCCCAGTATTTTATCACTTATTTTCACTCCTACTGATGTGTGGGACTCAAAATAGTTCTTGCTCAAGCAACGTTCATTCACGAACTCCGCAGAGTTCAACTCCACCAAGATCTCAACTTGAAAAAACTAAAAATAAAGGTTGAATTGATGGAGTTGGCCAAAAGAGACCTTAAAGCTAAAAAGTATGATTGCATAACTAAGATTTTCGACCTTACATTCAGGGCCCTCGGAAGTTTCACGACAGTATCAAGATCAAAAGAACAAATAATGAGATATCTGAAACACATAACTACAATTTTCATCAGATTCAGGACATCATTGTCATATCAAAAGAACAATTGAACTACTAGTAAGGAGGTTGTCACAAGAAATGTGAAAAATAAGCAATGACCCATGATACCTCAAAAAGAGAGACCTTAACTTAACATCAATGTTACTCGACCAATACTATTTTTGGATCGATGCTGGTGAAGAAAGTGGATAGCATCGAGTCAAACAACACTCCATATTTTTATAATAATTATAATAAAGGGAAGAATTTCGATCTACACTACTAGTTTCACCTGGAGTTACTTAAGTATTTCGGTGGGCCCCACCTATCGGGATCGGACACCAGGATGCATGCAGTGTCCGTATGCAATAATTTCTCCTGTTTGAGGCAGCTGCAATTGTTTGAAAAAGCAGCTGTGAAGCAGATGAATAAGCTGCTATTTAAAAGTCACAGCGACTATTATAAAACTTTTTTTTTGAAAAAGTCAGACCATAATTTTCTGGCAGCCACCACAGGTAGTCAGGTCCGATGGGAAAACACAGCTTTCAGCTGCAGTTTCTTTAGAACATAGACAAGACACATTTTTACCAAACAGAAAAAATTGCAGTTCGACACTACACCACTGCCCCAAATGCACCTTCAAACTAAATTCATCTTCACATCTAGATTGGAAGCTTAATTTCTGATAACTAATTCTTCTGAGTAAATGAATTTGAACATCTCAATTTGCAAAAACTAAACCATCAAAGTCATGGAATTCAAACATGTCAATTTATAAATTACATAATGTTTGCAACAATTTAGTGCAATAAATCAGCATCCATTATGATTGTTATGATATGACCTACACTTAATGATAAAATAATTACATGACCAACCGGAGTAATGGGGCATTTTTCAACAATTTTTAAGGAAAAAAAAATGCAACAATAAGTTCTACTGAAAATAATTAGAAAGCTGACTCATACGCAATTTCTTGCTAAGAAAAACTAACCAGTGCAACAAAGAAACGGGCGACAACATTTGATAACTTGATAGCAGAATATTGCATCCATGTTCTTCTAATAGCCATGCGTTCTGCAAAATGATTGGCAGCAGAGAGAATGCCAATAAAAAGTACAATGGGCTGTTTTGGAAGAGGACCAGACTTCCATGATTCTGAGAGTTCCAGAACTTGCTGGCGAGAAAAACTTGGGTGGGAACTGGGAAGAGAAGAAGCAAATACTGAATGTACATCAACATTTCCTTTGATAGCTATACTAGCAGTGTCTTCAATAGTAAACCCCTAAAATAACATAATAAAAAATTAGCAAATCTCAATAATTGCAAAATAACACAAAGCAAACACTTGAAAACTGTGCTAGTAAATAAATAAATAAATAAATAAAAATAGTACCGGCCTATATGGGAATGAAGTTATGTGTCGTCCGCCAACATAGACATGATATCCTTCCACTGCAGCTTGAAATGTTAGGACAAACAACCTGCCCTCTACAAATGGATAAGGCCATGTTAGTTTTGGCTTCTTTGCTCGACCGATGAATCTCTTCAACCAAGAAGTCGATTTTGATTCTTTTGAATCAACGACATCACTACGGAACCATTTTTCGCATTTAATGAATCCATCAACTGTTCAAAAAATAATTAAAAAACATACATTTTTAGACAAACAAATGCTAGCTAGAAGATAAAAAAGATAAATATTACGATATCATGGTGTCTAATTTGTAAATTCTTAAGAGATTCAAAAAAATAAATCACAAAGCTATGAGGTTAGACCAAAGAGCAAAGCATCTTCATCAAATAGATGGTTGGGTTGCTTAACCAAGTTGTATCTGCAATTATAGCTGAAGTGTAGATAATTAGCTGACAAAATTTGAATCTACGGTTTAAAAACTAATGACAAAAAAAAGCTTTGTAGATACTATAAAAAACTGAAACAATAATATTATATTAATACATGTATATGAACATTCAAGTGAAAGCAGGAAATGAAGAAAACTTAATCCACAAAAATACAACCCATGTACGCCTTGGCACCAAAATCAACAAATAAACCACAATGAAACGACAATAGATAGGTAGAAGAAACACAAACAAGAGCTGCTCTTACAAATTCAAAGGAAAATAAGCAAGGTACAAGGTTGATCTACTATTCAAGAGGTAGATCGTCTCTCCTATATCTTAGACGTCGCTAGAAACACCACAAGAAGAAAGAAAACAACAACCACAACAAAATATGCCTAAAAGAAAACAAATGCTAGGTTCCTCCTTTAAGAGAATTCTCATACAACATTTGAAAACTTTTATTCTAAACTTCCCTCCAAACTCCCCTCAAATTCTCCTCCTTGAGTATGTGATAATGGATAGCGGGCTCCACCCCTCTGCCGCTGCATGGTGTCGCTTGACTGCTTCTTGCGAAGAGGATCAGCCCGTTTATGGATGGGGTGTGTAATAACTAAATTTTTTGAGAAATTTGATAAAAAAATTAACAACTTAAAATATATCTCAATTTTCGGATCATTCGGATTTCAATCGAAATAATTTTATAAAATTCTACACGTTAAATCGTACAATTTGATATAAAGCATCATATGAAAAATATTATTGATTTGGGAGATATAAAATATTAAAATTATAAGTTTAATTATTAACCTTCATTATTTCCCTAATTCTCAACACTGTGGCCCACGACTTAACGCCTTTTTTATTCCTTGCGATCGAATTAGTTCAGAGCTTCGATTTCTCCTTCCGAATCCTTCCTCCTCTCTATTGTGATTCCGATTCTCCTCCTTCACGCGACTGCTGCTGCAACTCAGAAGATGCAGAGCCTGCTACCCTTGCTACAGCACAAGGGCCAGTAACTAGCAGGGAGGCGAGTGGCACAGAGGACGCCACAGGATGCGGTTTAGAGCTCGGGTAATTTTTGTTGCTGAGAATCTCTTTTTCACGATCTTTGAAGCAAATTGAGGTTTGTTTTTTCTTGTGTTTTTCTTTCCAGTAGCTGTTGTGTCGCCAAGAAAACCACTTTAAGTTCTATTTTGAAAAATTAATGATATTTTGAGCTAAATTACCTAATGATCTAAGATATTATGAATTCTTAATTCGTTTAAGATTTCAAGTTGGTTGCCTGAAACGCCGACTTAGAAACAAACGTGCAGAAGATTGTCATAGGACGACACAGTAAATTTTAGGTAACTGAATCCTGTGCAAATTTAAAAAGAATAATTGCATTTATGGAAATCACCTAAATCTTAAAGTTGAATACGAGTTTATAGATTATTGAGCTCAATATAAAAGTTACAACAACCTCTAGCTAACTATTGAAGATTAAGGCTTTCACGTGACAACTGAGGCGAGTAATTACATTTATAAATTTTAGCAATCATCCTTATTTCAAAATGTATATTGATTACAGATATGCTACAATTCAGCGAGATTTACACTACAGTAGATTCTTCATATTAATAGATATGAAAGACATGTATAAAAAATATGTATGTGATGTCTGATATGTATGATATATATGATGTGTAAGATATACATGATAAGAAATACATGCATGATGAATAGAAGTACAACAGAGTAAATATGTATGAGATAGAAATATGAATGATATGAGAAATACATTATAATAATTGTATAACAGAGTAAGAGTGAGTATGCATGTTTGTAAATTGTATAAAAATGTTCATAATAATGTATGTATGAAGAATGAAATAATTTAAATATAAATATTTGTATGTACATATTCAGAGGAAGATTTCACCTCATAATGATATAGACAATGGACGTTAGTGTATCAACGCTTGTAAAGTTTTTCTACCACTCTAGATAATTGTGATGGTTAATTCACTAATCACCTCACCGACATGATGATATCGGTCAGGGCGAGTAAACCAGAGCTTTCTTTCCTAAATAATTGTGATGTTTATATTGTTAATCGTTGTGCCAACAAAATAATATTGATCAGGGGCGAGTAGACAAAAGCTTATATCCTCAAACAATTGTGATGATTACATTGTTAACCGTTATGCTGACGGGATAATAACAGACATGGGTAGTAAAGGGTCTTTCCACCCTAGACAATTGCGATGTGTAAATCACTAACTATTGTGTCGACAGACGCCGACGACCAAGGGTTTGTTAGGTTTTGTTGATGGTGATCCTCACAAAGACAAAAAATGTATGTAAATAGTATAAAGTTAAGGTAAAATTAAGATACAAATATATAAAAGATTAGTGTATATTCATTTAGAAAAAAATTATTGATACATGCTTAAACATATATCAAATTGCTTATAAAAATATTAAAGACCAGCATATTACAAGATTTCTTATAGACTCGCATGCATATTAAAGTTTTTTCCTTGGATTAATGTAGTCTAGAAGTGACGTTACTCCCGAATTATCTTTAGATAACTCATTATGTTGCTTTAATATCATTTTAGGTCTTAAACATTTGAACAAGATGAATAAAAGATGAGCAAATTTGTATAAAAGACGAGAATAATAAATTGAAAAGTATAAATTTTTACTTATCTATTTTTATGACATTATTTAGTTGTTTCTTTCATGTATTATTTGAATATTAAATTGTTAGTAATATAATTAAAATAATGGAGAATTGATTTTCATCGTCCGACTATTCTTTCCCGTCTAGGTTAACTCCAAGCCACAGGTCGGGTCGCGACAGGGCGGGCCGGTTGAGAGGCATTTGACCGGTTCCTATTGAACCAGTCCTGCCCGTGGCATAAAAATACTTCCCTCCCAAAGAAGTACATTGTCCTCAAGGTAGAAGGATGAAAATTGCTTGTGGATCACCTCGTAAGACTCCCACATTGCTTCATAGTCTGACAATCATTGCCACTTAACCAAGTCCTTTGCTCTCCCTACTCAGCGCACTCCTTCGATCTCTAGCGACTTCATAATCACCTCCAAGTCCTCCGTCAACGTCGGCGGCATTGTTGACAAGGATATATGATCTTCGATCACACGTCTCAGCTGTAATACATGAAAAATCGGGCGTAGTGCGAACGATGGTGGTAACCTCAAACGAAAGGTCATTGTCCCGATGCATGTCATCACCTCATAAGGAACAAAGTATCTTGGTGAAAATTTCTCGCTTCTCCTGGCCAATGTTTTATGTCGGTAGGGTCTCTGCTTCAGATAGACTGTTTGCTGGTTTAAATTACACCTCTCCTATGTTCATCTGTTTTCCTCTTCATGATTTGTTAAGCTCTCAGTAAATACCCCCGAGCTTTGCTGGTATTATGTTCCTCTCCTCCAAGTACTTATCGACACTGGATACTGGTGTGATACTATGCCAATAATGTATTAAATGCGGTGGATCTCGCCCATATAATATCTTGAAAGCGGTGGTCTGTGTTGCGGTGTGGTACAAGTTATTGAACCAATATTCGGCCCATGCAATCCACTTAGCTCATAACTTCGGTGTATCATATACAAAAAAAAACACAGATATGTCTCTACACTTCTATTGACCATCTCAGTTTGTCTACCAGTCTAGGGATGATATGTGGTGCTTTTTTTAAGGATTGTCCCTTAACAACCTGAATAGCTCTTTCCATAAGTGGTTGAGGAACACATTGTCCCTATCTAATACAATTGATTCAGGCAACCCATGCAAATAGACCACTTCCCGAATAAACACTGTCACAACTGAGACCGCAGTGTAGGGATGCCGTAAATGAATGAAATGTGCATACTTAGGCAATCTATGACCACCATGATCATTGTGAACATTTCTGACCGAGCAAACCCTCGATAAAAACCACCGCCATTTCTTCCCAAACCTTTCCCGGTAATGCTAACTGTTGTAGTAACCTTCTTTATGTTGTGGTTAAAACTCATGTCGCTGACACATATCACATTTTGTCACTATGTCCTTCACTTCTCTATGCATCCCTGCCCAACAAAGCTTTGTTGCTAAATGACTGTAGGTCTTCTGCATTCCTGAGTGTCCCTCAATCACATTGCCATGAAACTCTTGTCATAATCTCAGAATATACTCGGATGACTTGGGTAGCACGAATCGCCCCTAGTTGAGCATTTGTTGTCCTCTTTAATGCATACCCCGGATGAATGTTTTGTTCTTGTATAACTCGACTCTTATTTTCCTCAGCTCCTCATTGTTTTCGTTCTTCTGTCTCAAGGATTTTCAATTTAGAACTAAGGGTACCGATAGGGCCATCAATTGGACTTCCTCCACCTTTCTTGACAGTGCATCAGCTGCCTCGTTCTTCAATCCTGTTTGGCACTGAATCTCGAAATCATAGCCCAATAGCTTAGATAGCTATTTCTGATGCTCCTTAGCCATCATTCGCAGCTCCGGAAGATACTTTAAACTTCTCTAATCTGTCCTGACTACAAAATGTCATCCAAATATGTAAGCCCGCCACTTCTGAATGGCCAAAATAATTGTCATCAATTCCTGTTAATATACTGACTTTACCCTTGCTTTAGTCGTAAGGGTCTAGCTTAAGTAGGCAATCGCCCGCTGATTCTGCATGAGCACTGCTCCTAATATGTATCCAAACGCATCCGTCTCCACCACAAATGGTTTATTGAAATATGGAAAAGCTAATACCAGCACGCTAGTCATGACAGATGTTCAAATGCTTGTGTTGTTGTTTCCTCCCAATTGAAATTATCTTTCTTCAATTGCTCCGTCAGTGGCCATGCTATTGTTTCATATGCTCTCACAAACTTTCGACAATAGCTTGTGAGTCCCAAGAATCCTCTAACTCCTTCAAATTCTTTGGTAAGGGGCACATTAACCATAACCTTGATCTTAGAATAATTCATCGTTACCCCAGTTATGGTCACCACATGTCATAGGTACTCCATCTGTAACTGTGCAATAGAACATTTCTTCAAGTTAGAATACAACTGGTGCTCCCTCAACGTTTCAGAATTTTCCTTAGGTGCCTCACATACTATGTCTCTGTACGACTGTAGATCAAAATATCATCAAAGAAAATCAGGATAATTTTCCGGATATAAGGTTGAAAATAAACTCATAATACCTTTCATGTGTCCTGAATGCAGTCTTGTGCACATTCGTTGGATTCATCCTAATCTGGTGGTACCTTGACAAAATCAATTTTTTGAGAAAATGATTGTCCCGTAAAACTCATCTAACAACTCATCAATCACAAGAATGTGAAATTTGTCGAATACCATTTTCTTGTTCAAAGTCCGGTAGTTTACACAAAATCTTCAACTATCTTTTTTTTCTTCACATACAAGATTGGATTGGAGAAAGGGCTCAAACTGGGCCTGATTATCCCGACCTCGAGCATCTCTTGAATCAACTTCTCTATCTCATTCTTTTGAATTTGGGGGTACTGTATGGTCTGACACTGATAGGAAAAACACTCTCCTTCAATGTAATACTGTGCTTGTGCACCAAGTAGCCCAGTCTCGTTTCCCGAATCAACTTGACCATGGTTTTGAGCAACACCATGATTTTGCATAAGCTAGCATCTCCTCTCAGCGCCACCTTCCTTCCCTTCACTTGGAACTCCATTGTCAAGGACTTCCAATTCACTTCACTCTCTATATCCTTCTCCTGAACTAAAAGAACCTGAAAGGCACGCTCCTTGCAACGGCATCCTGGGGCGTATTTTTCATCACAACGATAATACAATCCTTTGGTTCTTTTGTCCCGTACTTCTGCATCTATGAGGCGCTTGAAATTACCCCCGGGGTGGGGTCTTGTACCCTTCTCCTTCTGCTCGTCTTTCTGAAATGATACCGTCGAGGTTCTTGGTGTCGTAGCTGACACACCTCTCTTATAGAATCCTCAGGTGTTGCCGTCTTTGTCGGTCTTCTTCACCTTTTTCTTATCCTACATCATCTTGGTCAGCTCCATCATTTCCCTCAAGTCTCGCGGTCTCAAGGGGCGGATGGCAACTCTTATGTTAGGTCTTTCAAGAAATTCCCTTCCAATCTTGCTGTCGAAATCTCCCTCAACCTCCTTGACAAGAGCACAAACTTCTCTCGGTATTTCATAACTGTCTTCTCCTGAGTCAGAGCATAGAACTGTTCGTACAGGTCTCCTTTCTGAATGGTTCGGAAACGCTCCAACAAACAATCCTTAAAATCCTCTCGTAAGTGCATCAGATACCTTGCCTTTATTCACTAGAACCACGCTAAAGCCTTCCCCTTCAAGCATAATCTCACTGCCATGATATTCTCTTCCTCAGTCAACTGGTTGATTGCAAAGTATCGCTCCACCCGATACACCCATCCATGTGCATCATCCCCTTTGAAAAATTAGCATTTTCAGCTTTCTTACCCTTGCATCTCCACCCCCACCATCTCTTCCTCTGGTAATTCCCCCATGTATCTAGGGTGGAACATCCTCCTCCGGTCATAGGCGTACCAAACTTTCGATTCCTTCCTTTCTCCATCGTGCTCTTTCATACCCCTCACACCATTCCTTCTCCCATTTTCAGCCCATCCCCTGTCCCTTGGAAGCCTCCATTCCCCTCCTCTCGGAGTCCTAGAGGGATGCTCTTGTAGGTAGATGATTTCTTCTTCATTGTCTTCTCGCTCGATCTCCTTCTCTTTTGACATGTACAAGGATTCCTTGATCACCTATTGGTTGTTGCAATTGGAGCGGTCGGCATGGCCTTGGATTGCATAACTATCAGTTTTTTCATCATCTCTCGCATTTCTCCTATGCTCTCAAATCCATCCTCCATTCGGCTTTTAATGGAAGAAAACCTGTCTTCCATGGTGGCGAACCTTTCTTCCATCCCGATCTGATTTTGCCCAACCTCCCCTTCTAGCACATAAACTTTCTTTATTGCCATCCCACCAAGATCTAGGCTCTGATACCAATTTGATACACCTCGATACCAAAATCTACGAACAAACCACGACAAGACGACAACAGATAGGTGAAAGAAACACAAATAAGGGTTGCTCTTACAAATTCAAAAGAAAACAAGCAAGATACATAGTTGATCTACTATTCGAGAGGTAGATCGTCTTTCTCACACCCTAGACGTCGCTAGGAACACCATAAGAAAAAAAGAAAACAACAGCCACAACAAAATATGCCTAAAAGAAAACTAACCCTAGGTTACCTCATTAAGAGAATCCTCATACAACATTTTAAAATTTTCTTTCTTAACTTCCCTCCAAACTCCGCTCAATTTCTCTCATTGAGTGTGATTATAACCATAGCAGGCCCCATCCACTGCTTTCCTTCCTCTATCGCTGCAAGGGATTGCTCGGCTGCTTCTTTTTGAGGGGGGCGAGCCCCCTGGCAGGCATTCGACCGATTCCTCCTGGACCGGTCATGCCCGTGGCATAACAAATTCAATAGGGACATAGAGGTTTATTACGCAATAACAAGATTTCCAATGCCACTCACAATAATTTTGAGACGTTATATGGTTACAATTAGCTTCAAATAATTTCATGTATAGCCAGAGGATGGAACAAGAAACTTTTTTTTAGTGGAGGCACAGATTAATAACTTTAAAAATCACACTATGAAACCATGCTAACTTCTTCTGACATTATATTTTGAAGATATTAAACTCATCAAACACGGAACCATTGACCCAATAGTTGAACTATTTTCTTTCAATAATAAGATTTGCTAAACTATTAGAAATTATTTTGCATGTTAATCAAAGCCATGACTCTAAAGTTGGTGTCATTTAAAAAGTATATTGGCAAGTTCACCTAATAACCATATCTTCAAATAAAAATGCAGCCTAAAGGGAATAAAGTGGGACAATGCTAAAGTTCAATGTTGCACAGAACAGTATTAGATCATGTACATCAATTTGATTATTTTGTTGTATATGACAATGTTCATCTGTGCGGGTAATGATGATGAAGAAGAAGAAGTTCAATTGACATTTGCAGTTGAATATGAACAAGAAGCACTGTACTGTACTAGCTAGCTAGAAATGACAAAGCAACTGCTTGCGGCTTGGGGACTAGGTGGAAGGCATAGGTTGGATTGATGTCTATAATTTTATTTATAAAAGAAAAGAAAATTATAAATTTATTTTACTGAGCTGGGCCAATGGAAGTAGGGGCCCACCATATGCACCCATTGTAGTTCCGCCTATGTGTAAATCACAATATTCAAGAGCTAAATAGAAGTGCTTATCATCACAGATAGAACTTTCACAAAAATTTCTTGTTAGTGATCGACTTGTGTCTAGCTTGTTAAATAGTTTATGTTTGAATCATTCGTTAAATAATCGAGGCGGAACATGAATAGTTTTTTTAAGCTTGAATTATAAACGAGCCAAACACGAATGGGCTTTTCGATCATGTTCGGCTCGTTTTAGCTCAAAATAAGGAAATTATATATATTATTTATATAATAATATATATTATATATTTTTATTTAAGTTTAAATCACCACACCTCATGTAGTCATGTGATTATGCATCTTTTATTGCAAATGAATGGTGCAAGTTCGAATTCAACTACCTACATCTATTTTTTAAATTAATTTAAACGAGCCAATTCGAGCTGAACACGAGCTGAAAATGAAAATAAACATTTTTTCGAGCCAAACACAAAACAGACTATTCACAAGCCATTTTGAACACGAGCCAATTTCAAAAAAAAAAAAAAAAACATAAAAGAGTTGAACACGAACACATGTTCAGTTCCCTCCAGCTTGGCTCGTTTACACCCGTAATCACAAATGCTCTTGTTATGGGCAAAAATAATGCTTTCTATTACCGTGCTATTAAAAATGCAAATTCCAATTTAAACTTATAAAGGATATCAATGCTTCACATGCATATATCAAACAGACATTACCAAAATAAAATAAACAGGTAAGAAATAATTTCAAATTTTCTTACAAACTACTCAAGGACACTATGATATATTTAGATAAGAATCTCAGTAAATATCCATACACTTGGAAGCATTGGTTGTACCGACCACTCCATATCCCTTCTAGTAGAATATCATTAATAGAACGGGAAAAAAAAAACATAAAAAAATAAAAAAATAAAAATGCTGGTCAAGCCCACTTTAGCTTATAGCCAACAAACCCCACCATAAATCGTGCATTATTTTATAATCATTTTGGTTTATTGTGATGAATTCATCATAAACTACAACTAAGTGTCACAAAGACTCTAAAAAAAAGATAGGCGCACTGCACAGAGTATAATCTGAAGGAAAACAACAATCAAAACACATCTTCACACAAACACTCAACCAACGGCTAGTATCATTTGAAAACTTAAATTGATGGACTTGCAAAATCAGTTCTAAATCAGCATATCAACCTTTATAACAGCAACAAACAAAATGGAAATCTGAGTTGCTGGATTACTAAAATACCTGTATCATCATCATCCTCAGAAGCAACTCCATCACACCGCATTGATTTCCCCCATTGCTTTCTGAAACATGTATTGTGCTCAATGACAGCTCTGCCGCTCCAATCACCCTTCAGCCTCGGATTAAAGTGCAGAATCTTGGGCGGCTCCTCTCCATCAACAGCCTTCAGTCCTTGCAGCTCAACAATGAACTGGGACACCATGGCTACTCCTTTCCCCTGCTTCAACTTTGCCAGATGAGGCACATATTCCTCATGAGCTCTGTGAGGAGTACCGATCACAGTGATGGAAGATCCCACCTCAAGTCCACATGGAAGAAACGTTAAGCTCTCTTGGGTTCCCATCTCACTTTTACCCATGGAGACAGACGATGGGCAGGGCTCCTGCTTCCCTTCAAGCAACGCAGGTGCCTTCAAATCCCCTTTGTCTTCATAATGCTTTACTTCCTCCCAAGCTTTCGTTCCTAAAGCCCAAGCTTCATGAGCCGTCCTCTCCAACTCAGTGCTGTTGCAGCCCCACTGCCGTCGTTTCAGCAATAAGTGGTGCGTTGGGAGAACGATCGGATCCCCGCCGGGCTTCGGCGGCGGGTTTCCGTCGTCGAGGCGGCGGTGGAGTGAGTCCGAAGAGGAGATTAAGACCGGCCGGCTGATTTCGGCGACACCGTCAAGATCCACAAGATGATCAATTTCGTTGAAATTCCGGTCATCGTTAATCAAACCGGCGAGCTCTAGTATGTGGTGGAACTTGAAACCGATGATGAGAAGATAAACTGCAGCCATTGCGAAGAGGATGTGAGATAACCTCCATTTCCTCCCAGCAATGGCTTCCATGCTCTTCGATCTCTTCATCCTTCTCCAAATGGCAGGAAGCAAACCCTAGGGAGATCGAAGATGATCTCCCACGGGATGCTTGGATGTAGTGGAGGCTGGTAAATGCTTTTGGAAGCGTTTGAGGAAGAGGAGAAACTGGTATAAGAAGCGGTGAGACTCGCCGGCTTTCAAGAAACGGAAGCAATCGCAGACTGAAATCTGTGGTCGTTTTCGATTTATCGAATTAAATAAGCGTCAGGATTGCGTTTTTTGAAAATTGATAAATTTTTAATGCAAGGAAAAGTTATCTCTTTTCTCTTCTTCTTGCGAGCTCTCGCGGTGTCGCCATTAGTCGTCATTTGCCGGATAAATGCAGAGCGGACGAGGAAGAGGGAACTGGGAAGTGGAAGAAGATAATAGTTCAAAATAAATAAATAAATAATTATTTAGAAATAGAGGGATTTACACTATATATATATATATATATATATATATATATATATATATATATATATATATATATATATATATATATATATATATATATTAAAAAAAGTTGAAATCCTTTTTTGGTCCACTCGACACCATATATTAATTCCCCCAAAGGATTAAAAACCTTGTGTGTTTGCTTCTGATTCAAAGAGTCCACACCACGTGATTCAAACCCTCGACCCGAAGAGAAATTATTGCATACGGACACCGCATGCATCTCTACATGTGGTGTTCGATCCTGACTGTAGATTACGGTGATCTACGGTCAGAATTATTTCAGTTTTTTTTTTTAAAAAAATTTTAGGTGGGGCCCACCGAAATACATCCTGACGGTAAACCAGGTGATTTACGGTCAGGATCGGACACCGCACGCAAGATGCGTGCGGTGTCCGATCCGTATGGAATATTTTTTCCAACTCAAGGGACTTACTCCAGATACGCACTAATGATTCCGATCACTCGCGCGCGGCCTGAGGGACTTACTCCAGATGCCGCACTAATGATTCAGGTTATTTGTGCACGCGCGCGCACACACACATATATATATAATGTGAAAAAAATGAGGGCTAAGCCCACCTTTACTAAAAAGAAGAAAAGTAACAACCAAGCAAACAAAGACATGAAATATAACACTAAGAAAATAAACCAAACAAACCTAAAAATCTAAAGCCAACAAATAGCCAAAATAAACTAAAAGACAAAAATAACACCAGCCATATGAAGATGCTCAATGAAGACTGGCAAAGCAAGCATCAGCACATCTTCAACTAGAAGTAGCAGATCCAAATGCCTCTAAATACCAGTAAAGATTAGTCACCAATTATACCCCAAAAAAAGAACCCAACACATCAGTAGGAGATCAAAAAGAGTTAAACAACTAATCATGGCCAAATCTCTTCAAGACTTGCGAGAGCACACCATTCTGCAAAATAACAAAGCAAATAAAAGCCACAAAAAGAAAAAAACAATTTACTGTAGCGAAATACGATCCAATTTCGACATTAAAAGAAGGATATAAATAGAGAAAAAATAAATAAATATTAAATTTCCATCCTGACGATATGAAATTTTAAAATTAGAAGATTATAAATATTCCAAAAATACGGTTGAATATCTAAAAGCAAAAAAAGTCCATAAATATTTGAACATACGATTGAATTTAAAAACGACTGGAGATCATCATAGCTCAACTCAAAATCAACAAAAAGGAACAGAACATGAACAAATATGTTCAAATTAGAAGAATACCATTAAAGCAAAGAGGATTATCAACCAAAAGAATTAAACAGTATCAAAACATTGATAAGTGAATGCTATATATATATATAATCCAAAATCTAACACAACCAGCAACAAAAAGTCCGAAGTAGCAACAATGAACAACCTACTAAAGGAAAAATAGGCAATGAATTTTATAAGACATCCAAAAGGAAACATGGATAGAAGAAAACTAGAAAGAAATATAATGATTATTGTTATTGATGAGGCAATAACTTATATTGTATGGTTTCCATCTAAGCATATGTCCTACGTCATCTATGCTGGGATCTTTTCCAAATGAATAGCATAAGAAAAACAATGTTGTATGCATAAACAAGACATATACAGTAAAGTAAAAGGGCTATGTGAATATTCTTTTTTCCTTCTAGTTTTAAAGAGCAATTAGTTGATTCCTCTTCGACTAGCCAACTTAAGAAGGCGACTAGAAAAAAATGGTAAACCAGCTTTATTTTTTCTTGATGAGGATACCAATTTACTTGTGGAACCTCTAACATTCACTATGGTGGGCAAATTTGGTTTTACTCATCCGAAAATGGAGGTTATCAGAAAATTCTTTGTGGAGTTGAAACTATATGGTAATTGGAATATAGGTTTATTAATTGGGAGAAATTTGATGATCAAGCTAGAGAAAGAAGAAGATTATACCATTATTTTCTCTGGAAAGATTTTGTTAATTGAGAAATCTTACATGAAGACTTTAAAATGGACACTTGATTTTAATTCTAGGGAGGATCCTCCAATTGAGCCAGTTTGGATAAGGTTTCCTGGTTTGAAACATCTTCTTAATTTGAAGGTTTTATATTCTTTGGGTTCTATTTTTTATACTCTTTTGAAAGTGGACATTGCTACTCTTAATTGCTATAGGCCCTCAGCGGCTAGAGTGCAGTTTGATAGAGAAGTTACTACGATATTTCATGAGGCTATTTGAATTGGGAACTCTAATAATGTTTATTGACAAAATGCCAAGTGGAATTTGTTCCACATTATTGTACCAAGTGCAAAATGTTTGGGCATTTGCAATCTACCTGTTATATTTCTCATTTTGAATTAAAAAAAGATTGAATCTCAAAATTTCCTATCTTAAATGGGAGGAAACACAATGAGATTATGGTTGACATTTAAAATGAGAAAAACCATTTTGCTTTACATGAATGACCTAAAAATATTGTACAAAATCATGTGGAGAATGCTATTGAGCCTCAAATTAAGGTTTCTATTATTCAAGTTGTTTGGAGGCTAGGAGGAATTTAGATAATGATGTTGTTGTTTTCAGAGAACATTTACTTCCTGTTTTGCTCGATGAAATTAATAATAATGTCGATGAAATTTTTCAACACTTGAGTGTTGAGGGAACTAATTTGGATAATGAAGTATAAGGAATGAGGAGTTGGTTGATAAGCTAAATCAAGTTAAAGCTGATTTAGAAAAGGATTGGCTTAATATCAAATCTAAGAAAAAGAAACTAAAAGTCATTTGGGAATTGAGATATGTTAATCCTGAAGCCACATTAATCCATAGTTGTGGGGTGTGGAGAGGAAAAGAAAATCAGCTTACTTTCCCATCTAGGATGACTAGAGAGAGAAACTTATCTTTGATGTATATGTTGCTGGTTTGGAATATTAGAGGCATTGCTGATATTAATGCTTCTAATAGGCTCAAAAGTATTATTAAATCTCATAATTTACCTTTCTTTGATATTTTGGAACCCATGATTGCTTTTCAAAATAATGACATATACATGAATAATTTCAAAAGATTTAATTCTTTTGTTAATGTGAATAATAAAATAAGGTTTTTCTGAAATTTTTCTATCAATATGGAGGTTATTATTAATCATACTCAGTTTATTCACTCGAGGATTGGTTTTGATAATTATTCCTTTCTTGCTACCATTATTTATGCGGGTTGTTCTAGAGCTGCTCGGCTGGAATTATGAAACAATCTTACTGCGCTTAAAATTTTTTGTATTGGGCATTGGATTATAGGGGATGATTTCAATGCTATGCTCTTAGTAGATGAGAAAAAAGGAGGCAGATATCCCAATCAAAAGCTTATTACTAATTTTGTTGATGTGTTGATGGAGGCTGGTCTTTTTTATCTTGGTTTTACTGGTAATCCTTTTACTTTGTATCGTGGTAAAGTTTTTGAGAGGTTGGATAGATATGTTGCTAATGATCATTGGATGGAATATTTTCCTGCTACATCTATGATTCATCTTCGTATTTTGTGCTCTAATCATGCTCTTATTCTCCTAACTGTTAAACTGATTACTAAACCTCAAGTTCATCAATTTAGACTATTAAATATGTGGACTCTACATAGCTTGGTTTTGTAGTTTGTTAAAGACAATTGGGTTACAAATATATATGGTAATATGGGTAAGAGACTTTGAGATTTGCATAAGACAATGGCTACCACGTTGAAGAAATAGAATTGGAACACCTTTTTGGTAATCTCCACACATTGGTTCTGTCAGCTGAAGAGCATATGAAGAAACTGAAGGAAGAGTTTAGTAATGAATTAATTGACCTTCATGCTTGTTTGGCAGGTCAAAAATTTTTAACTACAACTATTAATATGGAAGATGTTTTCTATAGGCAGAAAGCTGTGGAGCATTAGTTTGTTGATGGTTATAGAAATTCAGCTTATTACCATATTTTTATTAAAAGAAGAATAATGATCAATACTACCAACAACTAGGGGTGTAAACGAACCAAACACAAATGAACAGAGCTCGTTATGAGAAATGTTAATCACTCTGATCGGACTAGAACTACCAGCAACCTAAGAAAGCCAGGGGCAGCTTCTTACCAAAACTTGGGGAATAATATCATCGGTCATATCCTCTCCCTGAAGGTCGTTGGGGTAGGAGATACTATTCAAATATCTCACTCTTAGCACACAAAAAAGCTTTCATCATCATCTTTACCACCAATACCATCCAACTTATACCAGCCTGATGATCCATATGTGACATTTCAAATATCCCCAATTGTTAGGAGGATCTGAGTGTAAAAACTAAGCATGTATCCCAAAGCATTGGGTTTAACTGTAGATTATGTTGTGACAGAAAATTTTCATTGATAATTTAATTAATTGGAAGGGTTCTAAATCACATCTTAGTGTATCCTTATGTTTAAGGATGATTTCTATTCAACATATTGAAGTAAATCTAAGTGACCTATAAGATATTCAGGATCTTGTAAGGGTGTTCGGAGAATGACTCTGAATAACCTTAAAATCTCTTGGATTATCTCAAGTTCCTTTTAGTCCTACAATGTTATTAAATTAATTATCCTATGTTGAATTATTATATTTTAAGGTGTGCTAAGTGTTTTATGTCTTAATTGGCCCACGAGTGAGGACAGATGATGGACTTCAATGTTTAACAGAGAGTTATGTGGATAAACTCCCTTAGGAGTGAATTTGCAGAGTTAAAGGGATTTCATACTCCTACCCTTCAATTAGGTTTGAGCTTGTAGTGTTTTCTAAATATTCAAGTTCATTTATTTTTATTACTTAGCTAATCCTAAAGTGATATTAGATCAAACCGAATTCACTAATAAGCTCTTAAGCCCTAGGGGTAGAATTCTAATTTTGGAAAAAATTATGAAATCACTTGATCTTGATTGAAAAAGATTGGATTTTATTTCTTTATTAATTAAGGGTTTAAATTATTGAGATATAGACTTCCTAATTAAAAACTCTTCACTTTATAATCAGTTAAACATTTATTTTTCTTCTAATTCTTAAAAATTTTAGTAATTGCAAATTTGCCCTTTTGTAGAAAAATTTATAAGTGAGTTGCTATGGTAGGAGGCTTCTTAATTCACTGCCTCTAGTTCAAGATGGGATACACCTTGATTAAATAAGCAAAGGTGTCTAACCGATAATGTAGGATTTCAAGATGTTCTAACGAGTCATGGACCAATTATAGATGCAAAATTTTCTAACAAATGCAACATGACATTTGAAAAGGTGATTAAAATCAACCAAGTCAAACAAAATATCAATGATGTTGGACAAACAAAATGATCCAACTCGTAATAATGCCCCTTCATCAGGAAGAGACTAAAATGTCAACATGGTTCCTAATAAGTGAGGCACCATATATTTGCTAGATAGTGAAATGCCTAAGGTAGCCCAACTAATTTTGTTTGCTACACAAACGTAGCAGTCTTAACAATAACATGCTCTCATCAAGAGCTAGCCAAAAGGCAAGGTAGCTCAATCGAATGAGGCACTCTCAAGTAGCTGGGGAGATGTGTATACCTGATTAAACGTGGATCGACTTAGACGAGCAAAATGGTCCAACCAATGCAACATGTTTTCAACAATAGATTTTGGGGGTGTCTCCTCTACTGGAGTATGAAACATCTGTCTTAGCCTTGCTTGTGTAGAAAAGAGATAACCCAAAACACTCATCTATTTTATATACTTCAAAGCCAAGCTAAGAAACTCATCACCATCAAATGTAGAAATCATTCTTTATGAGGAACAGGGAATGTTTGGCTTTATCTGACTTTTTAACATATCTTAAGCCAAACTTTTCTCCCTGGGGTCTATTATGCCACATAGCTTCACACATCTTGGCTAGACGAATAAACCACATCTTGGGCAATAACCCTTTACTTAGAAGATTTTTTAATCAAAGAAGAATGGTAAGGAGTGAGAGGAGTATCCTCCATATTATTCAAGTTATACCACTCGTCATCAAGAAGGTTTCTTCATTGGAAAGATCATCCTATGAATTAGAGAATTTCTTAAATGAGCCAACCCTAAGGTCTATCTTGGGCTCTACTTTTGGATTTATGTAAAGTGGCTCAGATATAGGGTCAACTGGAAGGATGACTCTTTCTGAAATTAAATCTTTGGCATCCTTAATAGGAGTTGGAATGTCAAGAAGCATAACGGAAGGAGCCTCCCTAAACTGTTGCTACTCCATCAAGATATATGATGAAGTGGATTTAGATGCCACACTAATGGTTTCATGCAACTCCTCATTAGGCCCTACAACTTGCAAAATAAATGATATATTTTCGGGCATTATAATGGATTGACGAGTATACCTAGGTCTCTTACTGTGACGACCACAATGATAAGGAAAGTAAAGGATTTCTTGCACAACTCACTCAAACATTTCAGATAAATGAGCAAGGAAATCTTCTCTAGAAATAAGACCACATCCTCTCAGGGAGGAAACTGTTCCAACAATTGTCTTGGTCAGAAGATATGTGTGGAGTCATCAATGTAAATCACACGTCTAAAGCAATCTGCATTATGCGGAGGGAATAACTCCTAGTGATCTTGGTCGGGATAGATCCATGCAATCAGACAACTCATCAAGGTGATTCTCAGCTGAGAGAACACTAGATCCTTCTTGAGTTGGAACCATGACAGGTAAAGAAGCATGCTAGTAATAGTGTTGTTGTGAATGCAATGATTTATTCCTAGTCCTCTTACCTAATCTAGGGGATGGTGAAACCTCAAAGGAACTTGAAATGAAAAGAGTCGAGTCAAAAGTCAAACCAGCTAGACCCTTTCCTCTTAAAAAGAAAATTGTTCTCATGGTCTTATTAATTAAATATTTTGTAGTAGCATCAACTCAGACTACAGGCTCAAAGTGATCTTCATTTTGAGGAGAGAAAGACCTCCTAATGATCCTTACTGGACATGATACACATGATCGAGTAACATAACATAGTGATCTTCCACCAAAGATTCTAAGATTACCTCTAAACTGGAATCACAGCAGGTTAAAAAACCTGTGGCAAATTTTGTAGCTAAAATCTCAACAGCATGTTCCTATTCCTTCGGGCCCTCCTATCAAGCTTAGAGGAAGACAAAACCTCAGAGAAACTCAAAATAATGAGGGTCGAGATGATTGTCAAACCAACAGGACCATTTCCTCTTAAAAAGGAAACTACTTAAACAATTTCCTTAGTCAAAGGACTCATAGTAAAAACACCAATAAGGAATGCATGATTAAAGTTACCAGCATCTTGAACAGTGGATGCCCTTCTAATTTTTCTGGTTGGGACCTAGTCCTTACAACCAGGTAATATTGGCAACTGATCCTCAGTCTATTGATGGGCTTGCTGCTGACATCACAACAATATATTGCTAGTCCTCTTAGCAAGTGGAACCTTAGGGGAAACTAGAACAAAGGGAGCCCGCAACAGAAGTCACACCGAAAATAGGTGAAGTCGTAGAAGAAAATACGTCACTAAATCTGTTGGATGATCCACCTACCATAAGACTAGAGACTCTTGAGAATATCGAGGGACCATATGAAAGTTTTGAAAAGACAGAGGGGCACTGTGGCGCATCACTCTTAAGTGTCGGCCTTTTCTCTACGGAAGAGATTGCATCGATACAGGCATCCACAACAGGTGTATCTATATGTGCACAACTCCCCTTCTCAAAGGATGACACATAATAAATGCTTCAATGGGCATAAGATTACCTAAGGTAATCTCAACAGGGTCCTCAAAAGGAACCAAAAGTAATGACCTCCCCCTGCACATCGAAAATATTGGGTGAAAGGGAACACTAATCCCCCCAGATCCTCTGATCATGTTCAATCCTCGATTGCTCATCCTGACAATCAATAGAGACATGGATCAGGTTCAAGGAAAATGTTAAAGTACCAATCAAAAAGTACAGCAAAACTAGTGCATACGATAATGTAGCGACCAACTTGCAGAGAGTGAGAAAATGGATGGAATAATGTCAAGTTGTTAACCAAATCAGCTAACGTATGCATTAAAATACAAGGTACAAAAAGCTTTAGAGTCACATAAGGAGAGACAACATGTCGCAATAATGTAAGTAAGATTCTAAAAATAGAGAGAGAGACTCTTCCCCAACGGAGTCATCAGATCTGTTTTGTGTTCTTGGCTTGTTTATTCATATGTCATCGTCATATGATTCACCCTTCCAAATAAATCTCTCTCAGATCATCTAAAATAATTCAAAGAGGAGATAAATTAGAAAAGACGTGATATACAACAAAAATAGACAAACAAATTAAAAAAAAACATGGAAGGCTTATGTATTAAGTAATCCTCGTGCGATAGGTTGAGGTACACTTTCAAATTAGATCATATCAAAATTCCTCGAAATAATGTGTCCAAAATCAAATACTTTCATAAGCCACCCATAACTAGAGAACTAAAAAAAATATTTTTATTATGGGATCAAAAACACTAACAAATGAATGTATCTCTTTCATTAATTACATCTCGGGGATACCCAAGAATACTCTTAATGAAATGAGTCTTGCTTACATTATCATAACCGATAGATAGTTCACTAAAAATGATGTTTATCCCGCTTACATTATCCTGATGCTTTTAAAGCTCTCACTAAGCCATAGGGCAGAGAGTGAATCTCTCACATCCTAAATTGGTAGTGACTCATCGACATACAAAGCCTATGAAATAACCAAGTCAACTTATAAAACACACAAAATATTTCAAGGGCCTAACCAGACTATAAGAACAGAGGCTAAATCATTGTATTCCAAATAAGCAGCGACCTATTCATAATTGGGGTCGCAATGAGGTAGCAAAAGGACGAATGACCTCAACGAAGGAGAGGTAGAGTAATCCTAATTGGATCAAGATAGCCGGGTTAGGATACCACAAATATGTCATTCTATGCTATTATGACTCTAAGTATACCTGGTTATAAAGATAGTCGACCTAACACAACCATAGACTCCTTGTTAGCAATCTGCTAATTGCATCGTCCAATGATTCCTTAGCATCCCTAAGGCCAAAAGAAGAAAAATCTAAAGTTCTTTGACCTATAAAGGTAGAGCTCACAAAGATGAAACTTATACTCGCCAAATAAAAGACAAAGTTACTACCAGAAGAAAAAGAAAAAAGAGGTCCAAATACAAAGCTAAAAAAACTCTCAATGAAGGGCTTACTTTCAGTTTGGGTCAGAGAAGCCTCTAACATCCTAATCATGCTAGATAATCACATAGAAAGAAATTCATGTTGCGCCAGTCAGGTTGAAGAGCTCGGGGGCTTTTTCTCGGAATATGAAAATATGATGTAGTTTCTACCACAATCCTAAAAAACATGGAGGCCCTATTAATAAAATTGGGTTGACGGTCATGCTATGCAAACCTTTTTAAAACAGGTCGGAAGGCCATGGAAAAAAGTAAAGCGCAGGTTTTAAAATCTTGAAATATTTTAATCCTAAAATTTTGATTAATCTTAATATTTTATTAGGATATTATAGAAAAATTATAATATTAGGGCATTTAAAAGCCTAAATTACTGTGTAAGATTCAAAAAAAAAACTAGAAGATAAAAATGATAAAGCCAAGTCAATCTCATTATAAAAAGTAAAATAAGCTAAACAAATAAATAATAAGAAAGGCCGGTGTCACTGGGTCGACAACATATCCTAGAAAATAAAAAGGGCAGTTAGGCTTTGCATATACATATCTGGTCCTAAATGATATACATTAAAGGAAGTGCAACATTAAGATACATGTCACGAGCATCTACTCCTAGTCCCCGCCATGTGGTTTGATGCCTTAAACAACTCGAAACTCATGCCCGTATCTTATTTCTACTACAAGACTCTCTTAATGATTCTAAAATGTACATATAAAAGTCTTAAAAGAGAGTCTTGAACTACATGAAAATCATGTTAGCAAAAGAAAAAAATTATACATGCCCGGTGGGAGAAGAGCTTAACTGCACATGCAAAAAAAGTGTTTGTCTTTTTTCCTTTCTTTTTTTTTATATATATTTTTAAATAAGTCGCCAGTTTGTCTATCATCGCATACTTTCCTTTTTCAAACAAGTCTCTCTTTTGTATTATGTGAATAATCAAGAGAAGAGATGAACCATAAAAGGTGAAATATGACAAAGATGATAAACAAGAGAAAAAAGTGAAGAACCTACGTGCAATAATCTTGCATCGATAGGTTAAGTACGTCAGCCCAAATAAGATTTAGCGGAAGCCCATTGAACTAATATCTACAAAAGAATACCTACGTGGACTACCCATAAGTGTGTTTGCCTATTTTGGGGTCTAGAGTGCTCCCAAAAGGACGTATCCCACTTGGTTAATTACATTTTAGGGGTTGCCCAAGAACCCTCTTGATCAAGGAATGTTTTGCTTAAATTAATAGTGACGACCAGTACAAGGCTATAAAATGATGGTTATCTTACATAAGAATGTTTTGATGCTGTCAAAGTTTCCGCCAAGCCACAGGGCAGAGAGTGAATATCTCACAGTCCCTATATGGGTAACAAACTCATCAGCAAACGGAGCTACAAAATAACTGAATCATCTCGACGGAGAATCGACGGGGAATCCCGATATGTCAAAGCAAGTTCGAGCTATAAGGACAGAGGACAAATCGTTGTATCCTAAATTGGTGGCAGCTCATCGACAATCAAGTCATCAAGATGATGCAATGAAGGCAAAGGGAGTGATAAGACTCAAAAGGGGTAGTCAAATGAAGGGACGAGTAATCCCTTAAAGGTAGAGATAGCTGGGATAGGGTATCACGTACCTGTCATCTCAAGCTACTAAGACCCTAGGTCTACCTAGTCGTGAAGGCAGTCGACCCAAGACATCCAGAGATCCTCAATTATCAATCTGCAAATTGCGTCGTCTGCGGGGGCCTCGGTAACCCTAAGGTCAAAGGAAGGAAACTATATCCCATAACTCTCAGTGCGGATATAGAGAAAATATAAAACAAACGGACTTTTGGAGTAATTTTTTTTATTTTGCTATAAATTGCATAATCAAATTTCCTTCCTTGAAGCAACCGTTTAATCTAATATTTATAGAACCTTTGACATTATATAAGAGGCTAAATTTTAATTTAAATATTGTATGTTACTGTAATGTTGACAAAGTGATCAAAATAAATATGAACTGTTGGCTCTACTAGTGATTAAGAGGTTTAGTTAACTAGAGAAGTTGTCACTTCTGAATTGGTGAGCTGCTTCTAGCTCCCAAGAGTTCCTTAGGGTAGGGGAGACCTTCTGTAGATAGGATGAGTGTCTTCTTTTGTTTGGGTGAGTCCCTTTAAGCTTGGAGATGACTAACTTTAAGAGTTTGGATCTTTTGATTTATGCAATTTTCTGTTGACCTCATTTTTGGTTGAGGTCTAGTTTTTCCTCTTTAGTAGTCTAAGGTCTAGCCATAAGACTTTCTTATTGACTATTCTTAGAGGACTAGAAACGGAACCCTCACCATTAGAAATTCTCAAACTCTTCTTTACTCAACTTGAAGTTCCACATGTTGGTTCTAACCTCTAATACTTAGTAGGTGGGTCAATATGGAGGAGCTCAAGGGGAGTCCCCCATAGGATGGTCAGACCTTAGGACTAACCTTGGGTGATCTTGTTTTGGTTGGGCTAACTTGCACACACTACACTCTCTCACATACCCTAAACCCTATAATCCCTTAGTTTGGTTTCCTGATTCCTTTTGGAAAGCTCAAATGGATGAACCTATACCCCTAGTCTTTGACTAAGAGGGTTAGAACCAGCATATTGAGCATCCAAAATGAGTCCTCATATGGCTTCATGGCTTGCTGGCCCATTTTGGCCCAAAACCACTAAATTACCAGAATATCCATACAACCCTAATTTTTGCCAAAAATCTCAAAATACCCAAATTTGTCCAAAAATCATCTCAAACCCCTCACCACTACTTAAATTGATAAAAAATTACTAAATTTCCAAAATACCCCAAACAAATTGCCAAAATTACCAAAATGCTGACCTAAAAATTCCAAAAATTCCCAAAATTTCCAAAATAATCACAAATATTCCCAATTTCAATTTTTTATCATCAATTTGACTAGATTTAATCAATTTTACCTAATCTGATTGAAAGCCCTAAATTGACCTTAAAGGCCCAAATGTCCCCAAATTAACCCCAATCTTAGCCCACTTGACCCCAATCTTGTCCAATTTCAATTCCAAATCAAAATTAAGCATCCCTAATTAAATTCTAAACAAAAGTCAAGCCCAATTTGACTCAATTGCAAGCCCAATTTCATTCAAATCAAAAAGACCCAATTTTGACCGTATGCTTAAATCCACCAGATTGACCCACCAATTCAATTCAAAATCACTTGAAATTTTGTCACATCCCTCATGACATATTCCTACACCAAACTCAACATTCAATTAGCCCAAATTTTAGCCCAAATTCAATTTCAATTTCAAAGGCCCAAGCCCACTACACTTAATTCTAAAAAGCCCAATTCCAAAGCCCACATGATAACTTCATTTCTCCTCATCATTCATTCAATTAAAATCATTCCTAAAGTTTTAAATTCATGATCAAAATTTTCCAAATGAAGCCTCATGAAAAACTCCACCAAAATATTTCAAAATTCCAAAAATTGCTTCTCATGAAAATTAGCCAAGCCACATGCAAGCCACTCCCAAGCCATAGGTAAGTCTTGTGAGCCTTGCCATATCATCAAGCTATTAGTGGAAGCAGGCCAAGCCTCTTTAAAAAGGTTTTTAACCCTTTTAATGAATCCCATAAACCTCATGCTTAACCAAATCACTTGGATGGGGACTTCTCCACACCAATTTAGCTGACCAACCTGATCCTCTTCAGCCCAAGACCAACCTTGGTGGCTGAACCCAACCCAAACCACGCCTTGACCCAATTTGACCCAAAATGGCCATTTCCCCACACTATTTCAATCACATACCTTTACACATGGACAACCCCAATTAAATTCACCAAAACCAAGCCCCGACCTCCCTCCGTGGGATGGTGACCCCTCCTTGGCCGGTCAGCCACCTTGGTGGCCGGAAAACTCAAAATTAAACCCATCCAAGCTGTCTCATATCAATTGAATTTTTTAACTTATTGGCATCCACATAAGCAACCT